>PVJA010000774.1:0-76227 GCA_004027025.1 Myocastor coypus
TTTTCACTTTTTTATTGTTTAAATTTAACACGGGTTATATTACATATTTTCATCATCAGATCAGTTTAGATTAATACATATAGGTATATAAGATTGATCAAACAATTAAACATTAACCCTTCTAAATCAACATTATTATCTTTTTTTTTTCCCCCCTTTCTTTTCTTTGGAAGTTGACATATTGCATAATGTCCTCACAATCGTTGTACAGAGTACAGTGTGTGGGCATGACCCACCTCCCTATTGATGTTGCTTAGAAAAAAAAAGGAAAAAAATATACTTCTCTTTGGACTAAGAGGAAGCAGGTACATATACAGTCAAATGTTCTGCAATTGCAGTGGGCCACAAGTGAAGCTTGTGATGTTGGAAGCTATTGAATCTAAGCCAGAAATGAGAGAATTTCAAAACAGGTTAGTAGGACAGTTATAATAATTAATACATAGAATATAGTGTTCTTCATAGTAGTTATTAAGAGTAAAAGATGCAGATAAGACTATTAGTGCATATATTTATTCTCACTGAACTAAGAGAAAGTAGCTGTATATCTGTCCTATTTTGTACATACAGATACATATGTGTGTATATATATATATATATATATTATATATATATATAATCTCACTACAAAATGGTCCTTCATTTATATCCCCCTTTCTTTGTTTTGTTTTGTCAGAGATGGGTGTTCCATTGCCATTCAAATGTTGCATGTCATCAGCAAAATAATCCAATATAGTCCAATGGTCCATTATAGTAGTGGGTTATCCATAGAACTGTCAATGTCAGAAGTTGTTTACTTGACCCTTTTACAGCTTGGCATATTAATATGGCTTTACATTTCTACCATAGTAATGCTTTTCTGTTGGATGGTTAAGACCAAGATAAAGTAAGACCTATATCATAGAAAAATGTAACTTTTGTAACAGACAAGGTGAGTCAAATTCTCTCAGGGTTTACCCTGAAACCATGTACAACAGTTTGTAGATCTTTTGTAAGTGTCAGCCATATGGATAAGACATTGCTACTGCTTGACCAATTTGCTCTCTGTGAAAGCTTGACAGAATGTTTTCTCTCTAAGTGACTCTCTTTAGGCACACTATAGATCATCAATCATTTTCCTTTGCAGGTCCATAATTTTCTTGAACAGAAAATTTGAGACACCTCTGAGTCAAAGTTGTTACAGTACAGGTTCTCTTATGACCTCAGTCCTTACTGAGCTTCAATGGTGAGGACAAAATACTGGATACCCTTGAAGCCCTTCTTTTTATCTGATTTTTTAGCCTGCAAATTTAAGTTCTTAACCATTCAGAAGAGAGGCTTAGTGATATCATTACCCTAAACTAGGCGCTTGAGCTTAACATCACTATCTATCTGAATATCAAAGACCTTAGATATAACATGGAGCCGGTATTTTCCAATTATTATTGATATTTTAAATTTTAAATACCTATAGTTATTCTTCAATATTTTAATGCTTTCAGATTAACTTAAATAAAATTATTTTTTGAATTTTATCTTAATCCTTCATCGACAGTGAAAATACAAATCATTTTTATATTAGTCTTTTTTCTTGAAACCTTCCAGAATTCATGTATTAAGTCTAGTAATACAGAGACAGACACACAGACACACAGACACACAGAAAGAGACAGAGACAGAGAGAGACAGAGAGAGAGAGAGAGAGAGAGAGAGAGAGAGAGAATTGTGAAAAACTTTCAGTTATAATATTATTTAGCCTGATGATGGGAATAGTTCTACTTCTTCCTACTTTTTCCTTTCAAAAAAAACAGAAGATTTTACAAGAAGTACTTCAGACTTCCAGTTTGAAGAAATCCTATTTCTACTTTGCTGAATCATTTTTTTATGAAAACTGCTATATTTATTTCAAATGCTTCCTTGCCCTCAACAATCATATAGTTATTTCCCATTCATTCTATAAATACAGTTATTTCCGTGATTTTGTTTTGTTACTCAACTATCCTTTCATTCCTGGAATAATTTTCACTTGATATGAGTGACAACCTTATTGTATGTTGCTAGATATTGTTTGCTGGTATTTTGAAAAGAAGTTTTATTTCTATATTCATAGGAGACAGTCATAAATGTGTATTTTTCTTTGTGATGTCTTTTTCTGGTTTATGGTAGAATAATGTTACCTTCACATAATAGAAATAAAAAGTACAGATTTGTATTTACCTATAGAGTCATTCTAATAATATTCCTTATTTCTATATGCTGACTCATTACTGCCCAATGTCCTTTCATTTTATTCTAAAGCAATATATGTAGAATTTCTTGGAGAGTAAATTTTCCAGTGACAAATTGACTGCTTTGTTTATATTTTTCTTAAAGAATGCATTCATAACTTTTCATTTTTTTTGGTGAACTTAGAGTCTGTAACTAATGGTCTTCTTTCCCAATACTTAGAACATGCAGTGTGCTTACTTTCTGAATGTCATTGCTTCTCCTGAGAAGTTGTTTCCTCATGTTAGCCTATACTCCTTTCTCAGTTTTCCTCTCTCAGTGCTTTCATGATTTTCGGTCTCTGGCTTCGACAGTCTGCTTAGGATGCATCTAGGTTTAGATCATGTTAAATTGCCCCTAATTAGAGTTTGCTAAGTTTCTTGAATAAATAGATTTTTTCTCTTCATCTGCTTTGTGAAATTTGTCCTAATTTCTTTTCAACTATGTTGTTGCCCCTTCTCTCTCTTCTTTCTGGAAATGCTGTGATATTTATGTGGGTATGCTCAGTGGTGTCTCAGTCTCTGAAACTCTAATTATTTTCTCCAATTGTTTATTTTTCTTCTTCTTTTATATTGGATAATCTCATTTGTTTTTGTTCAAGTTTGCTGATTACGTTTTCCACAGGGTAAAGATTATATTAGGCACTAATAATTCTCATCCAGTTATTTTTTTTGAATGTATCAAAACTTTAGAATTTCTGTTTCATTATTTTAGAATAGTTCCTGTTGTTATTAATATTATGTATATAATGTCATGTTGTTTTCATACTTTCCTTTAGCTCTTAAACACAGTTTGACTTAGTTCTCAGAACACATTTAACATATTTTGTGTAGTAAGTCCAATGTCTGGGATTCCTCAAAGGCATTTTTTTTTGGGGGGGGGGGCATCCAATATTATTTACTTATTTATTTTTGCTTTTTAAAATTTAACAATGGTTATATTACATATTTTCATCATCAGATCAGTATAGATTAATAGATATCGGTGTATCAGATTGATCAAACAGTTAAACACTAACACTTTCAATAAATATTAATTTTACCTCTTTTTTTTAACAGTTGACACATTGTACATTGTCTTCACAATAGTTATACAGAGCACAGTGTATGGGCATGACCCACTTCCTAATGATGTTGCTAAGGAAATAAAAAAATTCTTCTCTTTGAATTAAGATAAAGCAGATGTATACACAGTCCAATGTCCCACAATTGCAGTGGGCCACCAGTGAAGCTTGCAGTGTTGGAGGTTATTGATCCAAGCTTCCTACAGCTGATCTCATCAGTCTAGCTCTGCATTTTATGCTTCATAATTAAGCTTTTTTTGCTGGATGATCAAGGGCAAGTCAAAGCAAGACCTGTATAACAAAACATTCATCTTTTGTATCTTCCAAGGTCAAATTCCCTCAGGATTAACTTTGGAACCATATATAGTGCTTTGTAGAACTGTTGTCAGTGTCAGTCTTCGGGACGAGTCACGGCCATTGCTTGGCCAGTTTGCTTTCTGTGAAAGCCTGAGAGAATGTTTTTCTCTGGGTGACTCTCCTTAGACCCACTGTAGTTCATTTATCCCTTTTCTCTGAGGTCCCATAATCTCCTTGACCAGAAAATTAGAGACACCTGTGAGTTATAGGATATTACAGCACAGGTTCTCTTATGTCCTGAGTCCTTACTGACCTTGAAGGGCTAGTGACAAAATGTTGGCTATCCTCATAGACCTTCTTTTTCTCCAATTTTTGGTCTGTTAACTTACATTCTCAACCCTGCAGCAGAAAAGCTTTGTGGTACTAGAGACATTTTTGATCAATGACATTTTTGTCCTTCAGTATGTGGGGTGTATTTTCACAATTATTTGCATTTGTTTAATAGCTTCCCCAAGGTAACTCTGTAAAGTGTGTACTCTTTTCCATGTATAAGCACTGAAGTTTCTCTTTGGTTGGGTTGCTAGAAAGCCAATGATTCAGTAGAGCATGTCTTAAACATCTGAAACCCCTTGTCTTCAGCTAAGGTCTCAGGGTATAAGTTCCTTTGAGATGTGCGTCAGCACTCACACAGGTCACAGCTCTACTCCGACATTCACTTCCTATTTATCAAAAGCCCCATGGTTACAAAAGATGGAAACCAAAGTCTTTCATGACTTTGTGTCCACTGATGGGAGAAAACATAACTCTCTTGTGTGCACAGGGTTGGATAGATTCCCAGAAACATGCTAAATATTTTCAAAGCTCCTGTACAAATCTCATTCTATAGATGTTTCTTTTGAACTCTTTAGCTAGCCTATTATTTTGTCACACCACTTTAACCAGCAATAACATTAAATAGTTGTTTCTTCACAAATTTCTTATAAGTGCCCCAGGCAAAAAACATTCGTACAAAGTAAGTTCTGAATGATGCTAAATAAAGACAGCTTTGTGAGTGAAGTCTTCCAGGAGACTAGCAAATGTGTGCAGTGATGCTTTGAGAGTGAGGTATTGAATAAGCTCCAACCCTGCTCCTCACTCTCAAGTGGCCTCTGGGCCCCTGTCATCTTCTCTACTACTGCAGTTCTTCAGATTCTAAGGTTATCTTAAAACAGGTAAGGTGGGTGAGAGCGTGGCAAGTAGAAACACAAAACGTTTTCTTTTTGTTAACATTCATCTACTGTCTCTGATTTAAGTTTCCAAGATGGCTGTAAGCCCTTATTTAATTTTTAGAGGGATAACAAGTTCATACTAGCCATCTTTTGGCCAATGTTCTCATTGTTTTAATGAAAAAATGGATAACTGGAGGCCCTTATACTGTCACACTTGTTAATGCCATCTTCTTTTGTATCTTATGAAATAATTATCAGTATCTTCTGTGTCCAACACTTTCTACACATAGATAGCAAGTTAATCCCTCCAAAGCCCATCTGAGCTCACAGTTGACCATTAGAAACCTTTGATGGATTACACACAGCTTCTAGCCTTGATCTGGCTTACATAACTTCCTTGAGCACAGCTGCAGCTCACCTCTCCCCTACGTTGGCTGCTACACTCTCCTTCACAGCCTTCCAATTCTCCCACACAATGGCCTCATCATCCTTCACAGGTTCCTCATAACTTTCTTACTCTTGGGAGAATTCTGGCTGGTGAGCAAGCTGAGATATTTTTTAATGGACCAGCAGCTCATATATTTTTATATGAAAAGGCTGACTGGCTAACAACGCACAGTTTGAGCAGCAATACCTTGAATGCTTATCTTTGACAACTGTGTTTTCTGTTTTATCCTTGTTGATTCTATGGAGTCATATAATTCACCTCTTGAGTAGATCATGTATGATCAACATCAGTAGGATAGTGCCCATATTAATTTTATGAAATTTTATTATCTCTAGAAAAAAATCTAGATGAAAAGTCATTCCATAAATTTTTCATGAAAACAAAGAAATGTACATAACCAACCTCTTACAATTTTATTGTAGGCATTTTTCTTGTTCTTTGGGTATTCTGAAAGTAATACCCAATTTAGTATTTGACCTTGAGTAGTTTACAATCATTTCAGATTAATTGACCTAAAAATGTAACTAAATGCCAGGATATAGAGTAGAAGTTATAATATGGTATTATTTTCCTACCATAGAGGAAAGATATCAAGAAAGTCTATTGTAGATGGGAGATTTTGGTGGAGCTTCATAAGGTTGGAGAGATAGAAAACAGGAACTTCCGGAATAGGACACATGCAGTGGCACAGTAAAGGGATCCAATATATGAGGTCTTCATCATACCTCTACTAAATCTGAATCTCTCAATAATTGGCAGAGTCAGCGATAAGTAACTTGATGAAAGGTGGCAACAAAGAAACAAGACAAGATTGTGCATGAAGTATTCAAAACTGGATAAACACATCATTTTTATTTAATTACAATATCAGTTTTAAAAATGTGTGTGGAGCCGGGCTTGGTGGCACACGCCTGTAATCCCAGCACTCAGGAGGCTGAGGCAGGAGGATGGGTGAGAGTTCAAGACCAGCCTGGGCTACAAAACTGAGCTCAAGGCCAGCCAGAACTGTACAGCGAAACCCTGTCTCTAAAAGACAAAAAAAAATGTGTATGATTATTAATTACAAGCAGTAGAGAAATATTCCAATTAACTTCACTTAGCTATATTTCCTTTAATTGTAGAATCATTAACATTTTGGATCCAATAATTTTGTATTAAAAAGAGCTGTCCTCTCTGTCACAGGATTTTCAGCAGTATACTTGGCCTCTACCCACTAAGGGGCAGCAACTCTTCCCTTACTACTTGGA
This sequence comes from Myocastor coypus, assembly GCA_004027025.1. Taxonomy (NCBI): domain Eukaryota; kingdom Metazoa; phylum Chordata; class Mammalia; order Rodentia; family Myocastoridae; genus Myocastor; species Myocastor coypus. Next base: position 6,505 of record PVJA010000774.1, read on the forward strand.
AAGTCAAAAACATCCATGTTCTCCCCAGGGAACACTGTTAGTTGAGAACCACTTCCCAAAACTTGGTCAATTAAAATAATAACTCATTATTATCTCCTAGTGTTAGGGGTTGACTGAACTTGATATAGGCTGGTGAGGGCAGCTTAATTCTTCCATAGACAGCAAGTGCCAAATTTGGCAAACAGTCAAATCTGTTGCCAGTTCTGCTGATAACCCACTACTACATGGAATATTGGACTGTATTGGGATATTTTGCTGAATTCAAATAACTACAATAGTCGAACTGGAATTAAGCATGAAAGGAAATTTAAAGAGTACTTCAAACACAACTTCTCTAACAACAATGGAACATCCATCTCTGACTAAACACAACACAAAGGAGGATATAAATAAAGGACAATTTTGTAGTGAAAAAGATGGGTGGATAGATAGATAGATAGATAGATAGATAGATAGATAGATAGACAGATAGAGAATAAGGATAGATATACAGCTACTTTCTCTTAGTTCAACAAGAAAAAATTTTTGCACTAATGTTTAGATAAGATATCATGTCTGCATCTTGATTTCTGAGTAACTATTACGAAGACAACAGCATGCAGTGTATTAATTATTGTAACTGTCCTATTAACTTGTTTTGAAACTTTTTCATTTCTTTTTTCTCATTCAAATGAATAAAAAATTTTAAAAAAGAAAGAAGAAAAGAAAAATTAAAAATAAAAGAACTTGAAATCCATAAATTTTTAGTTAGAGCAAAGGGATGTGAAGATGAGCCAGGTCACATTCAAGGAAATGTTTCTGAGGGTTCTAGCAATTAGTGAGTGTATCTCCTGATGGATGTATAACAGGTGCATCAGTCCTGTGGATCGATTTGATCTAGGTAGTGCAAAAAGCAAAAGAGATTCAGAAATGGACCTCAACCACCTGAATTGTGATTCTTTAAACTCACTAGCTTTTTATTTTCCAACAAAAGCACTGTGACACACTTATGCTGTGCTTTTTTTTAATGTTTTTACCTGGTGTTTTGTTTAGTTACTTGACCTTTCAAGTTATTATATTAATAACTATTTTATAAATATTTATGATAAAATGTAATGCTTTTCTCTTTGGATGTTAAGGGGAAAATCCTTATGAATCTTAACCACATAGCTTCCACTCCTAGGCCCACATATAGCAAGTGTATCAAAATATTTATGTTCATTAGAAGATTCTTGTTTGTAAGGGCTTTATCCTATCTAATGTTCCATTATCATTGATGTGGGCATAGTATTTCACTCATGAGAATCTTTCACGTGTTTTTCACTCCATGAGAGAATTTTCCCATTCCATTTTCATTGTCTTAGGTACCCATGCAATAAATGAGTATTTGTGGTTGTAATTTCAGTGGTTGCAGAGTCAACCAAAAAGAACAGTGGATTAATGGTTAAAATACATGAGTTTCCTTCCCAGCTTCATAGAACATAAGTGTTACTTCATACAAGAAACTCTACTTGTTGAATTTCATTTTACTTATTTATTTAAAATGGAGGTTGTCCTTGTATATTAGCGCACAGGTTTCATTTTAATGATACTTGCTGCAGGAAAGATGCCCAAAACCTATTGCATGAAGAAATGAATCATGAAGTAAATGCTTTCTAATGTCCTTCTTAATATAAATAGCATAAGATCCCATGAAATTGTTATGTTTTCAATCAGTGAATGGTCTGAATTTTCCAATTCTGATCTCAATTATGAATAATGTCTTAAGACATTTGCTAGTGCAATTAGATACTATCATCAATTTCTTATTTTTCCTTAGCACATCCCATCAACAAATATATGTGCTCCATCATCCTCTACCTTAAAACAAAAATAAGGCTATATAAATAAAAATTTGGCTTCAGAACTTTAAGTGAACTCTCTGCGTTTTCAACTTGCCAGTTAAGGAAGAGATTCTCTGGTCACCGACCCCCCCATCATAGGAATCCACTTCCATCAAACTTATCATGATCACTGCACTATAAGCAAGCACAGCAAGCTTGAGCAACTCCCTTGGATACTGCACATAACCTGCTGTCCTTGGATTCTGGAACAATGAAAGGAATTGTGATTTTCCTTTTTGCCCACTGACTGCTTTGCTCCTCTTCCCAGAGCAGCACCAGCTAGATAAGTACACAGCCATCAGTGTTGCCTGTATATAGTCTGCTCTATGGTGGGATGATCCTACCTCATGGCTCTGAGGCCTACTATTTCTCAACTGTATACATGAGTATTAGCTCTCCAACTGTGTGCTAAGACTTATAGACACTACCACACCTTTGACACGTGTATAGATTTTATTTTGCTCTTTTATTTTTATTACCTTTAATAAGAAAAAACAATGAGGCAGTTTCAAAACTCCTTACTAGGACAGCCACAATAATTAATACAACGCATATTGTTGTCTTCATAGTGGTTGTTCAGAGTATAAGATGCAGACATTATAACTTTTCTAAACACTACTGGTACAAATATTTCTTTTCATTGAAATAAGAGAATGTAGTTGTGTGTATAGTCCAATATTCCATAATAGATGTAGGTTATCCACAGAACTGGCAATGTCAGAAGTTGTTGACTTGAGCCTTTCACGCTCAAGCTAATCTATCTTTGCTTTTTTATATCTTGTGGTTAAACTTTTCTTCTGGGTGGTTAAAGCAAGACCTATGTAACAAAACATGTAACTTTTACATCTGACAAAGTGAGTCAAAACCCCTCAGGATTTACCTTGAAACCATGTACAGCGTTTTGTAGAACTTTTGTGGCTGTCAGCCATCTCGATGAGTCACAGCCATTGCTTGACCAGTTTGCTCTCTGTGAAAGACTGAAAGAATGTTTTCTTTCTAGGTGATTCTCCTTAGGCACATTATACATCATTGATTCCTTTCCTCTGTCACCTCAAAATAGATTAGAAGATGTAAATCCAAATACAGACACACTTAGCCACATTATCTTTGACAAAGGAGCCAAACATGTTTACTGGAAGAAAGATGGCCTCTTTAACAAATAGTACTGGAAAAACTGGCTCTCTACATGCCACAAACTAAAACTTGACCCAGGTCTATCACCATGCACTAAAGTCAAAATGGATTAAAGATCTAAGTATTACAACAGAAACACTAAATCTCCTGGAAGAGAAAGTAGGAGAAAATCTTGAAGACATAAGTGTAGGCAAACAGTTAATGAATAGAAATCAAAATGCTCATGTACCACTTGAAAAAATCAACAACTGGGACCTCCTCTTGCTGAGAAGTTTCTGCATGTCAATGGAAATTACAAACAGAGTAAAAAGACAACCCACAAATGTTGAAAACTTTTAACTGATAAATATTCAGAGAAATGACACCTATATAGATTTTAAATATGCACACAAAAATTAACATGGATGTATCAAAGTAGATAAGCTTTAAGCACAGGTGTATTTTTCCTCAACTTTTTCTCACCAATTGATCAACTCACAAATCATGAATTTGTTCATGGACTCTCAATTTAGCACACATAAAACTGCTCACATGAACCAAAAGACAGCTTCCACATACTTTTATAATAGTTTTTAAAATGAATGAATGAGTTAGCATTCTCATTTTTTCAATGTTTTCATTCTATGGTGTATCACAGAAACCTATACCTATCAGAATTTGCAGTATGATGCATTGAAATTTACATAAGTTAGTACCCAATACAGTACAGCAGGTACTGGAGACACATGGATGTAGAGGCAAGAGCACCATAAGAATCTCAAATTTATACAGAAAAGTTGTTCCTGGAAAAGTACTTTATATATTAAGTTTCATTTTCTGGCAGTTTGTGCCCCATTTTGGTTGTAACTAATACATTTTCAGCGTTACAAAATACTAAGGATGTCATATTTTAGAAACAACAATTGCTATAGTTTATATATAGAGCCCCACCAAAAGCCTCATGTACTCATAGGCATGACTTTTACTAGTTGTGTGCATTATGATGGTATTCTACCTGACTTGCATTAAGAGGTGGGGTCTGATCAGAAGAGGTGAATGACTGAGGCGGTGGCCTGGTTGAATGTATTTCCTTCCCTGGCTCCTCCCTTCTATCTCTGCTCCTGGCTGCAATGATGTGAGTAGCTTTCCATATGCCCTACTCATCAGCTACAGTGTTTCTTCTAATGATCTTACAGTGGCTTGCTAACAGGTGGTCAGTTTGTTACATCCAGTTGAATTGAACTAGTATGATGTTGGATGTAGGAGGCCCACCTGAGGATAGTTACCAGTCCAGAGTTTTTTTTTTTTTTTTTTTTCTTGTTTCAGAACTTTTGTTTGTTTATTTATTTTTATGGCCAGCTGAGCCTGCCCTGAGAGCAGGGCTGGTGCAGCATGTGGTGCCGGGGATCGAACCGCAGTCCCTGCAGCTGCCCAAGCTTTCCTAAGCAGGCGCTTTAGACCACTGAGCCATCCTGCCAGGCCCTTCAGAGGTTATTAGGGCTACTATTTAGAAAAGCTTTTGAAGCTGTTGGAAGCTTCTGCTTCTCTTGGGCTATACTGTTGAAGGATCTTGTCATGTTATTCTTGTCACTGGAGGAGCTCAAGACCTCATTGTCACTGAGAACGGCTGTGGTTCACTTTGGATGAGCTCTGGTCCCCATCTTGAACATCATTTCCTAGCTCTGGAGGTGAAGATTGTGCACAGCTCAAACTTAAGCAGAAGTTTGTCATGTTGGTTTGCTTAGTGGGAGCTCAACATTCCTCATCACTGGAGAAACTCAGGACCTCACTCTTACTGAGGAAGGCTGAGGTACTTTTCAGGAAGCTCTGGTGCTTACCTTGAGCATTGCTTCCTAGCTCCAGTTCAGATTCCTCATCCTGCTGATGTAGGCTTTTTCACTTTCACCACTGACCTTTGCGCCTCTCCAGTGTAGATCCATGAAGTTTTCCTACATGACACATTGTCACAGGCTCTAGGCCTTCAGAATTAGACTTGTGAGAGTCGTTGTTATGAGCTCTAGGTCTTCAACTGGTTTCATGCAGGATATTAGGATCGAGGCCCTCAGCTGAATGCTTTGGTCTTTAGTGTCTGGGTAGATTTCCTGCACTCTTGTATATTATATTTTGGATGATTATAAAAACATCAAATAAAATGTGTCTAGTATTGTGTTGTTACCTTGAGAAATCCCTAAACATGACAGGTCTGCAAGCATGTGCTGAAGCGTCAGCCAAGATCAGTTGAAATCATGGTGCTAGATATTTCGTCCCAGTAATGAAAAAGTGACTAAGATAGTTGCCAATATCAATAATAATCTTTAACTCTGTTTTTCTATGATTTTATAAGTAACACCCCTATTTATTTGCTAACCAATAGTTGGTTTGCTAGCCATAATAAAACCACAAGTAACCATTTTACATGTTAATTTCCTTGAGGAAAAATATAATCTAAATTATCTCTGAATTCCTAGAGGAAGAGCAGTATTCAGTAAAAATGGATTATAAAAAATGTTGCACCAGCTATATTAGACACTGTCATGATTAGACTTGTTTATTTTCAGCTTATGTTCACTTTTAATAACAACCATGTCTGCAAGCATCAATTTTTCTTCCTAATTACAATTCTATCCAAACAAGGGGAACCCTTTTCTTTGTAGTTTACCACATACTCGGTACTAATCACAGAAAAAAAAAAAATTAGAAGTGAAGCAGAAGATGTTGCTATTGACAAGGAGGAAGTGGCTTTGAACATGAATAACAGAAATGTGGCTCAGTGTTTCCTTCCCTGACATGGCTGTCAGATTCCCATGATCTGTGGTTGTCACTGGGCTGAGGACTGGTGTTCAATTCATTTAAAACTGAGTCAGAGAGCTGCCTCTGGGAATTAGATCCCATTGATTTTTAATGAACATAATTGTCTCAAGGGTCACTAGAGCCACACATCTTCTTCTCCCATTGTAGCAGAGCCGTGTTGCTAATGGAGAGAACAGGCAAAGGGTTAAAAAGGAGCTAGTCTTTGTCAGCCAAAGGGCAACGGAGTAGGGGAGAAGTAAAGAACCTCTGGCAAACCATTTATTTGCTTCAAAACTCATTGTAAGGGGCAATAATTGTTTTAAATAGAAAAGCTGTTGAATTATAATTGGGTGTAATTGAAACTCACCAAAATATTGAATAAAACATTAGCCATTCTAACCGGTGGGTGTTATCTTTATAATTATCTTCAGGAGCCATGACAGTGCAGATCATGAGCTGCTAAGAGCCTCACCCAAGCCCCAGTATTTTTGGCAAACCCTCTGACTTGTGTTTAGCAGCAAGAGACATAGGCTAAGTAGACATTAGATCCAACAGGCCATCTCTGCTGGAGAAGGACCAACAGATTCTGTTCCCTGGAAGGCAACAAATAAGTGTGCCAGACTGGGTGTCTTGTGACAGTCTCCATGGACTCTGAGCAGCATTTCTATGAGCCATTACAGTGTCACTCAGCATGCCATCTCCCCTGAGCCCAGCCTGGGCAGGGGCTATTAACTGCTATTTTCCAGCTGTCACCCTCACAGTGTCTGCTGTCAAATTGTTTGTCCGACAGACTCCAGTTTTGCAGCACGTTGCCTCTTCCCTCTCATCCCCCTGAACCCATAGACAGGCTCTTGTTTCCCATCTGCCTATAACACCATACTGACAGGCGGAGCAGAATGGGGCAGGAGGATTAGGTTTCTAAGACTAGAAAATGTGAAACCAGAAGATGTGCAGGACAGCCAGAGAGAAGGCAAAAATGGCAATGGAGAAACACACAAGGAAAGAGACTTTCTATAGTCTTATTAGGCTCTGATTTTATGACAGGCATTATACCTTGTTATCAGTGTGCATCCCAAGGACCTACCTCTTGTCTGTTGGATAGAAGACTAGTACTGGCTCATTAGATGAATATGGTGGAATGCTCTAAACAATTTAGATCATGGTTGCTAACAAGACCTGGGAGTCGGACAGAGTTGCGTTCAAATCCTAACTCCACCTGTGTCCCAAACATGCTAGAAAAACAGCCTGAGTAAGTTTAGATGGGTAGCTGACTGCTAGGCATCTCTTTACACCATGTGTATCACGCATGGCAGCAATAGTGGTCCTCAATTCACGCAAATCATAAAATGCAGAGACTGCCAAAGTATAAGTCTCTGACCAGAACTTAGAAAGATTTCCAACATCTCAGATAGTCATGGTAGTTCCGTAAAGAACACTTACGGTACTCTATGTGGCTCTTTCCTGGCACACATAAGGCAGACCTAAGAGCATTCTTTATAAGCAGCTCAAGACTTTCACAACTATTCACTACACTCATCCAGGGAAAATGTTGATCTTCAGTCTAGATAACAGGAAAGCTGAAAAAAGTTTTCAACTTTCAAATGTTCTTCCCTAAAGTCACAAGGGTGACTAGAAAGATGAGCAGATGAGTGGAGGAAGTGAAAAAAAAAATGGAGAAGTCAGTGGTGGTATGACCCATCCTTTGCTCAAGGTTTCCATTATATTGCATGCTATGTGTCCCAATTGGGTGTCCAGAGCATGCTAGCTGGCTAAGAAGTTACCACCCCTTGTGATGACAAAGGGCTAAGGAAATCCAAGGATGGATATCTGCTTATGAACTTCTCATTCTTATAATTAAATATGCTGGAGTCCATTATTATACACAATATTGTGACTCTCAAAATCATCATTCTGCATTTGACCATAAAGGTATTTTTCATAACAGACATGGAGCAAGATTTGGCCCAGAGTTTGCTGAGTACATGGGACTGGGATAAGGAAATCGTGAGGAGAGTGGCTAAATCCTGATGTTGAGAAGACTCTGGAACCCTTTGCAAGCTAACTGTCTACAAAAGCTGACCTTGATGGAGCTGGGGCGAAAGGGCAAATGCCTGACTGACATTGCAAAGTAAAATTTGATGAAAAGAGTAAGGTATTTAGAGCCATTGGAAAAGTCAAGATCAACATTTTAAGACTCTATTGGGGATGCAGCACATGGGTAAGAACTGGTAATAGGTCAGTTCACATGGTCTCTGGATGTGGGCAGAAGTCTGAGAAGTTTTCAGGCTAGGATTGGCGTCTCTGGCTTCTTTGCATGGAAAAAAACATATGGCCATGCAGAAATGATGCCATTAATGTAATGACACCTGAAGATTTTCCTGCAGGAAACTGCATGCTTTATACCTAGAGACACCAGACCTTGCAAAGAATTAACACTGCGAGAAGCATCAACAATGATTCTAGAAGAAAAGCAAAGCTCCACCTATTTTCCGGTTGTTCAAGGACTTGCAATGACGTAGGAGGTAAGGTGTCTTGTCTCAATCTCTTTTACTCACTCCTTTATTTTTTGTCTGATTTCTGGAATCACCATGGTTCTTGGAGCCTCCTTAGCATGGCTAGTCCCTCTTTATTAGCAAATGAGCATGCTGTAAGGAGAAGAATGTCCTTCTTGTCCAACTTCATGTGTGTCATCTTTTGAGTAAAATGTCAGGAGTGTTCAGCGTCCAGCAGTCAAGACTATGGGTAAGATCTCTGAACCCAGACAGAATTTACATACTTCCAAAACCCTCAGTTAATCCACCCTTCTGAGAACCAAAGATGAGGAGAAATTTGAACATACTCTTCAAGGATCAGCATGCATCTCAGTTAGGGAGGAACACATTCACAGGGAAAACAGCCCCCAGCACCTCACTGCCGAGTGGTCAGATTTGCAAGAGTATCACACTAACTTATCTACTAAAACTATGAGTGTATCATTTTTTATTTTTAAGTAAATTCTAGTTCATGGCTGATAGTAGCTCAGATTTGAGATAAAAGGGTCTCAGATTTATCACGGGAATCAGCTTTGTCCTGTGGGCTCTTCTTGTTTTCATAAGACGTTAAACACTGCCTAGAATCCACAATAGGCTCTTGAGGACTCTGAAAGAGCTGAGCCCAGCCAGGTTCAGTCTAAAGGACTGAAAATGATGTTATGGCATTCTGGTTTCCAGCTGTTCACTAAGAAAACTAAATGAAAGTCAAGCACTCACTCTCCTTGATCCCCTCCTCTGGCTAAAAGACAAGCAATACTTCCACAAGAACATATGACATACAGATGCAAAGTCACACAAAGGTGAAGTCTTCATAAGCTGGCACGGTCAGCCCAGTGAATGGCAGAGCAATAGCATGAGGTACATGCACTCACTGCAGGCAGAGGATGGGATGGCATGGCCCAGAACAAGGAGAAGCTCGAGGTCAGTACAGGTGGATCTGTGGCTTGACTTTGCCTTCTCTCAAAGAATTCTTCTGTAGCACACCCCAGCTGGTGAGACCCACTGGGCACTGGATGATTCTGCCCCTTACCATTCTGAAGTCGTGGCAGACATGGAAACATGCATACTGCCTTCAAGAAATCAAGGGATATCCACGTTGAGTAAGAATATAGCCAGGGGTCAGACCAAAGCCTGGATAAGAGAGCTATGGGAGGCAGAAGGCTTACTCAGCTGAACTGACTTTTTGCCCCACAAAGAGTTAATCAAAGACCCTATTGGTTAAAAGGATGCTGGCAGCACTGTCTTAGGGATCTGGAAACAATACAATTTTACAATTTCTCTATCATGTCTACCTATTATTGAGAACAGTGGTTTGCAAAACTGGTTGCTGGAGAAAAATTAGATGATTCAGAAAGAGTTTAACACTTTCTAGGGAAAGAGGAGCTATCATTCTATAATTACCCCTGGGATTTGAGACAAGAATACACAGTGCTATGCACTACACAGAGAGTGAAAAAAAAGAACACTAAAAATAAAATCTTCATGCTGAGAGAGAGTCAGGGCTGGCAATACAAATTCCAGCAAGACAAGATACTCAAAACATGTGGGAAGGGCTGCGGGCAGCAACTTGTTACTCCTGTTCAAAGTTATTAGAGACACAGTCTCCTAGGGGAGCCTCTGTGCCCTGGAATCCCTGCCTCCACATGAAATTTTATCTGAAAAGAAGTGAGATGAAGAGGCTACTACACAAAGTATGGTCTTCAGAGGGACTGTGCAGAGTGACAGAAGAGGGGAAGGTCTAACGCCAACCCATGGTTCAGTAAAAAAAAAAAAAAAGTTTTAAATGTGTGGTAAAATGCTCATGCCAGGAAATGTCCTTTGGTGAAGGAGAGAGCCAAGACTTACTATGGAGCCATATGACACAAGATCCTTGAGCCATGAAGCTTTTTGGAAGCACAGTTAATGATTCAAACTTTTGGAAGTCTTAGAACCATGCCTATGTGTAAGTCCTAACACCAACCAGGCTTTTCTTAGGCTTAGTTGGTAAGACCCAGTGAATAAATGAAACTGTAGAGTTGCTTCTGAAAACAATGCGTATGTATCTGAAGACAGCAGAGCATGAATCCAAGCACAGGTTCATTCTGCTCTGCTGGCTCTTATTTAACTACCACTTTATATGTACTAGTGAAGTAAAACTCCCCACAGTGTGTCTATGAGGTGGAAACCACTGCTATTTCCAGCTCAGGTGAAACTCTGAGGCTTATCCCCAGGGAATTTCCCCCTAGTAGGTGGCTGAGCTCAGATCCGTACTTCTTCAGACATCCTTAAAATGTGGCTTTCCCTCCTAGGCCTTGTGACCACTGCCTTTCCCTCACACCAGCCCCATGAGAGGAGAAGCCATCTAGCCAAAGGCAGCATAGGCAGGTTTGGAATAAGACACAATGAACAGAATAACCTTCCCAAGTTCCTGAGCGGAGGCTTCAGCCTCAGTCTGGGAAACCCACCTCAAATAAGCAGTATGAGAAGTCAAAGGTATTTTTGAATGAACTATAGTAGTGATTCATAATCCACTGTGCATATAGATCAATTGAGTTGAGTGTCAAAAATATGCCTGCTTAGTACAAGGTTTCTGGAATAATACAGTGTACAGAATCTAATGAGATTCTAATATGTTCTTCCATAAGTTGGGCTGAGAGCAATAGTTATCTCTGTAAGAAGTAATTTGCAATTTATATTCTAATCTAAGCTTTTTGTGCTGTTTTAATTCTTCAAAGTAAGTATATGTTTACTCCTATAGTATACCCCCATCGCTGTTACTTTTCTTGTTACTGAGACAAAGTACCAGATACTGCAAATTAAGGAGGAAAAGATTTGTTTAACTCACATTTTATAAATGTTTCAGTCCATAATCAGCTGGTTCCAAGGCAGGATAATGTGGCAGAGGGACAACCGTGCAAGGTGCTGGGAGGCAGCAAAGCAATAAGAGCAAAAGGAGTTGGGAGAAAGTCTCTTTTTCTCTCTTATACTGTGACCAACTCTCCACCCTAGGGTTAGTCCCTTGTGCCCACACCCTCTCCATCCCCTCCTCTTTTCTCATATACTTAATACAGAGTCTACATGGTCTTGTTACACAGGTCAGACTCAGTGACCTTCCTCTTTTCACCCTCCCAAGTGCTGGGATTACAGGCTTGCACCACCACTCCCAGTCTCAGTCCATCTCAGTGCTCCCATGGAGGTGCGCACCGCACACTGGGGATCCAACCCCAGTCCCTTCCATCTCCTTCTCTTCCACAGGCTCATGATGTTAACAAAGTGAGGGCCCTGGCTCCCTGCTGAGTCACTTAAACTTCTAAACTTTTCCAGTCAACACAATTTGTCAAGCATAACAATCCCTTAATTCACCCTAGGATTAACAGATTCCATGGCCTGAGTAGCTTGAATGACACATTTATTTCTCATAGTTTTGCAGCCTGGAAAGACTATGCCTGCAGCTCTTGTGACAAATGAGACCTCTTCCTTGTGTACAGGCAGCAAACTTCTTGTTGTTTTCTCTCTTGGCAGAGTTAGATAAGGATGTTAATCCCATTCATTAGCACTTCATACGCATGACCCAGCCGATAGGTCAACATTTAAAGTTTGGGGCACCTCGCCCAATACGCTTTTCCTCCTGCTTTCCCAGGTACCCTGCCCCGAGCTCTCTCCCCCTTGACCCCACACAGAGCCAAACCCAAAACCACAGAACAGGTCCACCTGACTTTGACCTGGACAAGCAACTGTGGAAACTCTCCTTTGTTAACATTGAAGGTCCTCCACAGACAAGGCAGCACTGCCAAAATTAGCTCTCCCTGAGCTGTTCCAGTTGCCCTACCCCCAAAACCCATGATCTGGCTGCCACCTGTGATTACCCTCTCTGAAAGATCCTATAAAATTTCCTGCTCCCTGCTTTGTTCACTCCTGTCTTGGTCCACTAGACACCCAGCGTGCTTGATGCCCCAATAAATCTACACACATGAGAATACCTGGTATGGTCCATTGTGTGGATTTGGGCCTCATACCAGCTATCTCCCAAAGGTCCCACCTTCCAATGACATTCCATGTTGGAGTAGAAGACCAACCTTAGAAACTCTGGTGAGGTGCACACACTCATCACATAACACACTGTCCTGCTACCTTTTCTGTGTTTGTCTTCATCCATTGATCAGGCTCTAGATCTTCCTTTCCATGATACTTTACTCAAGTGTGTAAGGCTTTGTGTGTCTATTTCCACTTTTGATCTATGAAATAATGGCCTAGTTCCCCTCTGTGGTCATCACCATCCCTAAACTTCTACACCTTTAAAATTAATGTGTAAATAGTAGTATTCCAGAAAATCCAATGGATCCCAGAACTCAGGTCACTGATGTGCAAAATAAGATCTAATCTGCACAGCTAAAGAATATAAATACTGGAACAAACCATTGAAATGCTGATGTGGGAGGATCATGAGTTCAGGATGTATCTGGGCTACATAGTTAGACCCTGACGAAGAAGAAGAAGAAGAAGAAGAAGAAGAAGAAGAAGAAGAAGAAGAAGAAGAAGAAGAAGAAGAAGAAGAAGAAGAAGAAGAAGAAGAAGAACAACAACAACAACAACAACAACAACAACAACAACAACAACAACAACAACAACAACAACAACAACAACAACAACAACTAGAAATAAAGAACTGGAACCTAACAGTGGCAGCATTCATTTACAGGTGCATGGATTTCCCAGATCCATTGTACAAGAGATACACTAATTCTGAACCAGTAACAACACTGTTAATGGACTTACTCCTCTCTATGAGGCTTAGGTGTAGGTGCCCTGCTGCTGTTTCATCACTATTTCTTTCTGTTGTTGTTGCACATTTGAGTTCTCTTATTAGAATATAACTACTCTAGCCATCATGAAAATACATCTTTTATTTTTAATGTATTTAGTACAGGGTTTATAGGGTCTCACTGCACAGATCAGACTCTTCGTGATCTTCCTGTTTTCAGCCTCCCAAGTGCTGGGATTCTAGACATACGCCAGCACACCCAGCCTCAGTTGTTATCTCAACGCGCCCTGGGGGCAGGGCTAGAATATGCCAGGAATTGAACCCTGGTTTCCGCATCTGCCTAAGCAGTCCCCTGTGCCATCTGGCTTGCCACAAGTATATGTATTTTGTCCCTGGTAAAACCAGAGGCCACTGAGAATTCTGTGTCATTCACCATATAGTTAGAATGACAGATTTCCTTCATCTTTCATTGTTGCTATTCTCTTTACTAATTACTTCTTTTATCATAGCTTCATCCTTAGGTGTCACAATCTAAAATAAGTGAGAACCTGAGTAAGCAGTAAGTTTTTGAAATGCTAATGATCATAAGAATTTCTCAGGGAAAGTTCTCAAAATCTGGATGCTAGATCAGCTGCCACTGGGAACTATTACTAGAAATGCACATTCTCAGGCTCTAGCTAAGATTCAATCATCAGAAACTGTCCTGAAGCCCAGCAATGTGTCTTTCTTCCATCCTTCCAGTTGATACTTGCATAGGTAATGGCTGAGAATTACTGATCCAGGACGCAATATATATGTATGAAAAGGTATACTACCAGGTCCCACCAGACATCAGAGTGCTATGTTCCCTGAAGCTTTCAGAGTGAAAGACCTAATAGCCTGTATTTAAATACAGCTTTTTTTTGTGGAAATACACTTGTTCCTTCCTTCAGTGCTCTAGACATTACCAAGTGCTTTTTGCAGTAATAAGCTAAAATTTTCCTCTTTAGTAGACTTGAGGACAGTTTCAGGCAGCTATTTTGTCAGTGTCTTGAATGTTTTTCCATTCATTGCTTACCTGCTGCTATTAACTGTGAATTACATGTGCTGTCACCCTTACCACGGTTTGAACATCCAGAGACAAAAGACCTCATCTTCATTAGCTATGCATACAGCTCCCCATAGCCAGTGTTTGGCCTATAAAAGAGTATCAATAACTAGTGGAATTTTCCCCATACACACATCTGGCACTGTTCATTATCACTGGGGAAACCAAGCAACCAGGTGAGCCCTAGTTTCCAACTTGCCCATGAGAAACATGGCTGAGTGACCTTCACAGAGGCCACTAAGGCAGTATCAATCAACACAAAATAAAAAGATAGAATTAGTTTCACTGATAATGAAGCTCTGAAAGAGGTAGGCATCAATTATTCAGTTTCCACAAGTCCACATTAATATAAATTTCACAAGTGCAGACAGAATAATAATGCAAATGAGAACTAGCCACAAGTTTAGCTTTGCATGTTCAGTGGGAGAAAATTAATGTGAGGAGAGATGAGCAGGACAGGGAGATTGGTTAAGGAAACTGAAAGTGCAAGTGAAGCATCTGGCCATGCATCGCTGAGTATTTACAATTTTGCCAGTGATCATAAAAGGCAGGCACCATCTGCAAATGACCATACTCAAATCCTGTGCTTCTTTTAATGCTTTGCATATATCCAAGATACAAAGGATTTAAGATCACCGGGACTCCGCAACCGATATTTTATATTCATTTGCCATTGGTGCAAATTGCTGCACTTAAAAATGGGCTTTAATATGTTCACTGATTTGTACATATTTAAAGCTCAGTAAATGATATTTTATTGTATATTTAGAGCACAGTTTGAGAAAACTGAATTACTCCAGCTTACTACATCCAGCTGGGTTAAACTAGTGCGGTGCTGGGTGCAGGTGAGGGATGCCCACCTAAGGGTTGTTGCCAGCAGCATAAAGGTAGAACAGAAGCTGCCAAAACCCTGTTAAGGATGTTATTTGAGGAAGCTGGTGGAGCTGTTGGAAGCTTCTAGTTCTCTGGGGCTGTTCTGCTGGAGGACCTTATCATTCTGGCTTTCCTGATGATCTTTGGAGGACCTTTGGTCCTCATCTTAAGCATTGCTTCCTGGCTCCACAGGGGAAGATGGTGCACTGCTCAGCTTCATGGAGAAACTTGTTGCATTAGTTTTCCTGATGGAACCTCAGTTTTTTCTCACTGGAGGAACTCAGAATCTCACTGTTGCTGAGGATGGCTGTGGTACTTTTGGAAAAGCACTGGCACTTACCATGAGCATTGTTTCCTAGTACCACTTCAAATCCTTCAGCCTGATAACACCTTCATACCACTCACATAGACTTTATAGCTTCCAGCACTAACCTTCAGGCCTTTCTAGTAAAGATCTTGGAAATGAGCTTACGTGACTTCCCACTATTGTGGGCTCTCAGCCTCCAGTTGGTCTTCTGGGGTCATTGCTATGATCTGGACTTTTTAGTGTTCAGTGTGTCTATAGGTGCCCTGCATTTATTGTATATAATTATTTGTGTGATTCATTATAAAATACGTCCTATATTGTTCTCCTTGTAAAATACCCAAACCATGACAGTCAGTTAAAATGCTCTTCATTCTCATTTTATAGGTCGCCTATTTGAGCCTGGATCCTCATATGAAGATTACACTAAGGAAATGGTCTGTGACTGACTTGCAACTTGGCTGAGGTGAGTACCATATACTTGGTAGAAATGTACAAAGTCTAACAGTACTGGCTTTAAGGGGACATGGAAACGTAACTGACACCTTCTACATAAAGTTACAAGAACTGGGTATAGAATTTTAGAAATGCTTGCTCAAATCGAAACCAAAATCTGCATCCCTAAACCTCACCACTGTCTTCTCTAGTTGTCTACCCATGAAGAGACTTTGGGGTTACCTGGACCCACAATGGTCACTAGCGGCCCCCACCAAATTGTAAAGACGTAGCCACAACACAGAGGAGCCAGCAGGGGCAATACCACACTCAGAGGAAGGGATGAGGTACAGCAAATGCGAGGAACAGACATGACATACAGGAAGCAAAAGAGCAGGTACACATTGAAAGTGAAACATCTAGGACATACACACACACACATGCAAAGGAAATAAATTGAAGAATAATAAATGCTAGACAAGGATCGTCATTATTACATAGCAAAAACAATTGAGAAAATACTTCAGAAAACAGTAACATGAGTTCCTCATGGATCCATATTCAGAGGAGGGAAACATGTGAAAGCCTGGTGGAGACCTAAGCACTGCACATCTGCATCAAGGTCATGATCTCTACTGACGTGAGCAGGAGGAGAATGAAGCCGAGGTGGAGAAGGCTTATGTAGTATCTATAAGGCCTTGTTTTAAGAAATTAGGCAAACAAGTAATTTTTTCTATTTTATATGTATACATAGTAGAGCAAGGTAATCTCACAAATTCTAAATGTGGCTTAAGTTTCCAAGTTGGAAATTAACTATTTGTGTAGCAAGTGCCTTCAATTTTTTGAAGCTTGTTCTTCAAGCTTGAGATGGGAGCTTTACCACCGATCATGGGACTGCAGAGGGCTGGTGACAGACCACATTTGCTTTTGAGCAAAGAGCTAGAGATGTGAATAAGAAGGCAGGATGAAAGGAAAGTGAGATTGAGGGTCCACTGCAGTAAAAGAAAGTGCTGGCTGAATGGCTCATCTGAAAGATTACTTTATGAGATTTGAGAAAACAAGGCAATGACATAACTGCAAAATAAATGTAAATACAACCCAAAGTTTTGCATGTGTCACACACACACACACACACACACACACACACACACACACACACACACAACAAATCAGTCCGAAAGCATCATGAAAGAATCTGTCCCAAAAAGCTTCAGCCTTTTGATTCCGCAGACTGAAGCACACCTTCAGAGATCAACCCCAACTCATCAGGCTGCCAGGGCCTCCAACCTGCTATCCAGTCAAAGGTAAATGGTGGAGGAAGATGAAACATGTATTGATTTTGACCCAGTCTCTGCTTTAAAAAGCCCCGAACTACACTTTGGGAATCTAAAACAATTCTTAAGTTAAATCTTCAGATGATCTGCAATAGATCCCTTGCAGAATGCATTTTGATTAGCCATCAGATTGCAGAGCCCAACCCATAATACAGAATGTGTGGATCTGGGGACTCACTTGTTTGATGCATTCCCCAGTGAAGGTGATGCATAAGATCTTAACACACACCACTGTCACCAGCTGATGCTATGGAGAAGCACAGAACCCAAGAAAGGACCTGTGATGTCTCATTAAATCCACAGTAATGGCAGCATGAATCAGTCTCAGGAAGAATTAATAATGTGTGACATTTCCTTAGTCACTTTCATCACAGAAGATTGAGACTCTGAAATTATAGATGCCTTCCCCATGGACATTCCTTGGAGACTTGACTTCATCAGAAGTACTGATGTGGGCAACACTCTAAGGACATGAAATAGCTGCCCACAGCTACAGGAAGGTAGAAAATGGAATGATCAATGTGTCTCAAGGCTGCCCAGAAGCCAGGCTGGGCCTACCGTCTGAACAAGACCAGAAGAGCCTTTCTCCTGCCCACTGAAGCCTCCTGGTGTTCTCTGAAAGATTTTCCCTGCACAGCAGTGCCTCCATTCTGAGCCCTGGGACTTAAGAAGCTACAAAGTGATAAATCAATTATGAAATGGAAACCTCGATTACAGCCTGTCTGCTTAATTGTTTGACAAGTTAATTAATCTCCCAAGCAACTGGGCTCCATTCTCCCTGTAAATTGTGGGGAAATAACTATAGCAGGTCCCAGAGGTCTTGGCAGCACAGTACCAACGAGGCGCCTTGAAAACTATGAATAATAAGCATTTAGTGGGGTCAAAGCCTCGCCATAGGAAAGAAGAGACTTGCTCCAGCTTCTGTCGAGAAGAGGTTTTGTCACTAATTATTTTGCTGCTAATTACAATCTATACTTGTTTGCATATTCATTTGTTTGTTTTTATTTTCTTTCCAAAAGACACATTTCTTTATTTTTGAGCAAGATCCTGTGATTCAAACACCCCATGCTTGCAGATTGTTAAAAGCCTAGGGGTGGTGTGCTCACTTTCCTTCCAGGAGTCGCTGTGCTGTTCTAGCTCTCCCCTTGGATGAAGCTGGGCTTCCAAGTGATGGAGCTAGACAAACAGCACAGTTGTGGCTGTTTGACGGCACAAGGGAACTCTCGTTGCCAGCCCACTCTCAAGGTCATGCTACTCTTCAATCTCCAGCCCTTATGTGTGGCTTGAGGAGCTCTTGTTCCTGATCTACTTGGGTGCTTCTTTGAAATTAAAAAGACCATTGTCTAATTCTGTGTATATAAGCACATGGTTTTGCTCCTGCCGTGTTACCTGTCTTTCTCTTAGTTCAATGAAAACAAAAAAAAAAAAATTGTGCCAATGTTTAGAGAAATTATCATGTCTACATCCTGTGCTCAGAATAACTACTATGCAGACAATAATATGCATCGTGACAATTATTGGGAATGTACTAGTAATGTGGTTTGAAACTGTCACATTGTTAGGTAGTACAAAAAGTAATAAAAAGAAATTAAGGTAGAACCAGCTCAATACCTCTGTGAACTAAAGTGTCTGCTTAGACAGAACGTAGCACCTGAGCTTCAATCCCTAGTCCATTGTGTCGGCCCTCCCCCCGGGACATGCTGAGATGGGGAATGAGACTGGGCAAGGTGGCAGGTGCCTATAATCCCAGAACTTGGGAAGCTTGAAACAAGAGGATCACTGAGTCTCATCTGTGTAGTGAGACCCTGGAGACCCTGTACTAAATACATTAAAAAATAGTAAATAAATAAATAAGTTTATCCCAACATTTTGGGCAGCTCTTACCAGAGAAATCAAAATAAAAAGGAAGCATGAAAAGTAAATAAATAAACTGAATTAAAAGGACCACATTCCACCCCCAACTCCACCTACCTGAATCAGAATGATCCGCTAATCAGAAGTACCTTTGTTCTTCACCATTTTTTTTCACCTTGACCCTGAACCAGGACACCAGCTATTATCTCTACTTTCAAGGGTCTTTTAGGAAGACCAAGTCCAGCCTTCTCTTCCTGGAGATCTGTACAGGAATGCCACCTACACAGAGTGGTGTGCCTGCTCTCTTAGTCTCAGGCAGTGCTAGCACTTACTGTTCTTGTGTAACACTTACTGCTCTCTGAAACTGTTATTTTCTTCTTTGTTAATAAGCTGTCTTCCTCCTGAAATATATTCTTCCAAAGGGCAAGGACCCACATAGGTTGGTTCAGTGCAGTGTACACAGTACTTTCAGAAATGCTTGAGTTATAATAAACACTCAACAAATATTTCCTGAGTGAATAAGTTTAAATTTGCCATCAGTGTTAATTACCAATACCATGTACACAGACAAAATCCTACTTTAAGTCTTTATTACAAAGTCTAACAGATTAAATTGGGATAACACTAAAATTCTCATCATGAAAATCTAAATAGGAAATCAAAAATGACAAAACAGCACTTCAAATTACCTTAGATTCACTGGAAACAGTGGTAATGCTGAAATCTATGCCATCAGCTGCTCATATCAGAAAAAGTGGTACCAATTCCATAATCTACACTTTCACCTCAAGAAATAGGACTAATCAAACCCAACCAAGCAGAAGAAAGGAAATTATGAATGTAAAGGAAAAAAAAATCAACGAAATTGAATCATGCACTAACAGGAAACAATGAGTAGACCTAAACTCTGATTGTCATAAATGATAAAAAAAGATAAAACCCTAGTGAAGCTGATAAAACAAAAGAAAATAAATATATACGGTCAAAGTAAAAAATGAAAAATACTGTTTTGGGCTCCATGGAAATTTAGAAAAATAGCTCAGGTGACTAAGCACCTGCTTAGGCAAGCACACAGACCAGGGTTCGATCCCCCACACCATATGCTGCATCAGCCCTGTCCTCAGGGACTCAGCTCACCACCAAGACCCGGTATGCACACCTGTAATCCCTACATATCAACATTCTACATTAACATATTAATAAAAATTGCAACAAAGAATTACCACAATTAGATGAAATAGTATTATCACAATGAAATAAACTTATCACTGGAATATAAAACTAGATCCATCCTCCTAGACCTGGTGATATAGTGCATCCTCGTAAGAATGATTTTAAAAATATCTGAATCATGTAATTGTATCATTTGATGCAAAGAAAGCAAAAAAAATCTTTGATAAAATTCAATTTTCAGTAATCATAAACTGTCTAACCAAACTCACAAGAGGCCCCTACACAATATGCCTCACTATCTTTAAATTTAATAATAAAAAGCTAAAGGCTTTGTTTTCCAGATTTAGCAAATGTTATAGTCTGTGTCTAGACATACTACCTAATGTCTCATGATATCATAGGTAGGATTTTTCAGAGATTGCTGTATCTAAGGTACACACATATGGATTAAGGGTGTGATGGCTATCTGGACTTAGCATAGTTCTGGGTATGGGTATGGAAGCCTCACCCTGGATGGGGGTGGCACCAATCAATAGGCTTATATCCTGGATGGAGTGTAAAGGGAGAGATCAAAGGCAGGGTTTCTTCCCTCTGTCTACCATACCACAGACTGTTTCTCCTCTGTGACGTCCCTCTGTGATACTGCCTTGCCTTGGAGCCATCGAGCTATGGACTAAAACCTCTGCAAAGTCTGAGAGAAAATACACCTTCCCTTCTTCAGCAGGTATCAGTTACCTTTTCTCACCAAGGAGAAAGTAACTAAGACAACAAAAGGAAATAATTTCTGTGCTGATTGCTTCTACTCAGTACACTAGAATTATCAGCCTATACAAGTAAGAAGATACAGAATAGAAAGCAGAACATTAAAGTTAGCCAGGATTGAATTTGACATTATTTATGTAGAAAATTTCAAAGAACTTAACAAATTATCGCTTAGAACTAATAAGTGAGCATATTATCTTCACAGAACGTGAGTCATATAAATGAAAATCAACTGTGATCATATATACTGGTAGTATATATTTGGAAAATTAGTTTTTTAAAAAATAGTTTTGCTATATTTCATTGATGTATAGTAAATGAACGAAGCAATGCATAGATGAATTTCATAAAATCAAACTAAAAATCATTAATTTGAAAAAACAAGCATATCTAAGTGGGGAGATAAATGACATACACGATGATTGAAAATTTCAAAGCATAAAGACATTGTTCTCTACAGATTAATCTACATGTTTAATGAAATTTACATAGCAGGATTGTTTTTGTACATAAAGACAACCTGATTTTTAATTTATACAGTTGGCAAAGAAACTACTAGAGACAAAACAATTTTGAAAACCAAGAATAAATTTGGAGAAAACAAATCATCGGGTTCTTAAATAACACTTA
This sequence comes from Myocastor coypus, assembly GCA_004027025.1. NCBI lineage: Eukaryota > Metazoa > Chordata > Mammalia > Rodentia > Myocastoridae > Myocastor > Myocastor coypus. The sequence continues at coordinate 27,994 of PVJA010000774.1, forward strand.
AGTAATAGTGCAAAACAGGGTCTGTTGTGATGAATGGACAGACATTGAAATTAGGGGAATAGAACAAAGGATCCAGGAAGAGATACATACAAAACAGCTAATTTATATTTTATAAAGGTGAAAACAGATCACAGGAGAGAAAGTAGTGTTACATTGTTTGTTGTATTTTTGTTTGCTTTTAATTAATAAAGCTGTATCAATAGGGTACTGCATGCAAGAATATTTTTCCAAAACACACCCTAACATAAACTCCATTATTTGAATGGATTCTACATCTAAGTGCAAAACATAAAATATAGAATTTGTAAAGGAGCTACAAGAGGAAATTGTCATGACTGGAGGTTAGGAAAAGATGTCTTTGTTACTATACCAAAAGAATAATCCATGAAAGAAGAAAGATAAATCAGGTTTCATTAAAAATTTGAAAGTCTCGCTTTAGGAAAGTTTTTGTTAAAAGAGTGAAAAGGGAAACCACAGGCTGGGAAGCAAAACCTGGATTAGACAGAACATCTAGAATCCCTAAAGATGTATTAATCTCAAAGCTCAGAAAAACATTCTTTAAATGGGTAAATGATTTAAACATGAACTCTACCTTGGATCATGTAAGGATTCAATAACATAACATAAAAATACTTTCAGTATCTTTATTTTTTTTTCAGTATCTTTAGCCAATAGGGAAATATCAAGTAAAGTCACAATGAAATGTTCTTATATGCCTACTGGAATTGTTAACATTAAAACATTATAGCAAGAGTTGGTAAAGACATGAAGCAACTGAAACTTTCATAACTTATAGATATGAATGAAAAAAGGAAAAAAAAACACTAATAAAAGACATTTGTCACTTTTTTCTACTGTACTAATGCATTAAATTGAATCATAAAATAATAGGAATCAAACGAGTAAAACTAAATTCTGGTTCTTATAAATCAGCAATAAAATTGATACAATTAATCATATGACCCTAAAAGAAAAAAATAAGATTGTGTTGACACACACACACACATACACACTATACTAGTTGCCTATGTAAGCTCTATTTCTAATCATCCAAGACTGAAACAAACCCTCCTCTCAATACGTAAGTGGATCAATAAAATAAAATGCAATCGTGCAAAGCTGGAATGTTATTTAGCAGTAAAAAAACACAAATCTTGAAATTTCAATAGTTTTCAAAGATTGAGTGTATAAGAAGACAATCTCAAAAACTATTCCACACATTTTAATTTTACTTATGAGATATCCCCAAGCAGGTAAATGCCATGATGGAGAACATTTCAATGGTTGCTGCACACTGAGGTTAGGGGAATGGATATATGGGAATACTACAAGAAGTGTCTTGAGGTCTTGGACTATATTCTTACTGTGATGGTGACTGCCCAAGTCCATAATTGTTTTAGAATGTATACCAAAAAGTTCATTTTCCCTTATAACAATTTATAAGCTGAAAGCTATTGTTTGTAAGTTGGCATACAGATGCCAACCTATGGAACACCCAAAAAGAGATTTCCCAAGCATAATCATGTATACAGAACAGCCCATTGAAATGGGAATACACGTGCCATAGGAAAACATGTGCATATCCGAAGACAATGAGTTGAAGGAAAATCTTAATAGGCAAAATGAGGAGGGTAATGTAAGTTGTTTTGAAGCGACTGTCCTTGGCTTCCAGGGTTGATAGCAAAGGTGATGTCAGTCCAAGGTCAGATTGATAGTGACTGAGAAGATCTCCTAGCAGAGGCATGCTCTGTGCAGAGTTGCACTTATGGGAGAGGCTCTTGTAGCAGTACTTGCTTCTTTTGGGTGTCTTTTAAAGTTTGACATGAAGCAACTCCAATTTCTTCTAATGTATTTAGTACAGGATCCACAGGGTCTCACTACATAGATTGGACTCATAGAGCTCCTCCTATTTTCAGCCTCCCAAGTATCTGAATTACAAGCATGCACCATATGCCCAGTCTCAGTCCTGGTCTGCATGCAAGGCCCAAATGGCATGCCAGGGATAGAAACCGTGGTCGCTGAATCTGCCTAGGCGCTTTAGTCCGCTGAGCTATCTGGCTGGCCCTAACAACTCCATTTTGATTCTGGCAAATTTCACATACAAAACAGAAGGGAAAAATAAGCTAGGTCAAAAGGAGGGAAGAAAACTACAAATGCAGTATCTTGAGTTCTCACGTGAATGCACTGGACCATTAATGATGTTTCCGCAGTTCCAGCACTTGTGTTGGTACCTGCTTGTGGCAGCACAGCTAAAGTTCTGTCTTCTCACTTTGCTGACACCTCTGCTGACCTGAACAAAGGCTGGTTGGGGGTTAAAACTCAGCTCCACCCCCCCAGTAGTCCGTGGTTCTCAAGTTTGCCCCTCCAATGTTCTGTAAACTCAATCCTAAATCAAGATCTAAACCAGTGGTTTTCAGACTTAGTAGGAGAAAGACCAACTGGTTTTGCTTTTAAAGAATCTAAGATCTTGAGACCTCATCTCTGTGACACAGCCCTTGGCATCCTAATTTTTCAAGCTTTTTCCAGATTACCATAATGGCAAAACCATTATGAAATGATGAAAGGGATTTAGATTGCTTCTGTAAGGTGCAGAGGCCAATTTCTTTCCAGTATTTTGACCTCCAGGGTGCTGGTGGTCACAGAGATCATTAAAGGCAAAGAAAGGCAGCAGGCCCACCTGACTTTCAGCTTGCGGTGTTGGGGGGTGCAGATCCAGGGTCAGATACAGGCGTGGTGTGGCCAGGCTTCATGTAGAGTAGAGTGGAAGATTCTCTTTGGTTTAAACTGTGAAGTTTCTGGCAGTTTATTTCCAGAATGTGCAATAAGAAAAACAAAGAGACATATTTCCAATAACTGAGCAACCTTTATGATCCACGAGGCTCCATGTGCTCTATTTCATTGAATTCACAAAATATGACTACAGGAAAGAGGGCAATCATTAAATCAAACGACTGATGCAAGGCTCTACATTTGGCAAGCATAAGTAAAGCAACTAGGATGCGAAGATCTAATAGTCTCAACCACTGAGCTCATGGTTGTTTCTGGTGCCACAGCCCACAATTTGCAATTATATGGATTTGAAAACAAATTATCTTTCTTGCACTTATTAAATATGTGATGGTTGGTAATTAATTTTAATTCCCCTGAGCCCGAGTTTATTCATCTGAGAAAATGAGGATAATAATAATTATCACAAAGAAAAAGAATACACAAATTACAAGACAGAAATGTCACTTAGTAAATATTTCCTGCTCCTTTCTCCTGTCTTAAGATACAAGGCTAGCTTCCCACAGGTCAGCATAGCTCATGCTTGTGTTTCTATACAAAATATGATGCTTTACCACATGATACCATAGTTCTAAGGGCTTTTCTTGCATAAAATTTTTTTGCTATGACACCAAAATCTCTCATTCATTCTATGTCTCCTCTCTTCGGGAAAAACACGTACAACAATTGAAGCTTTTAAATGACACATCTGTTCAGACCTCTGCTTTCTGTTCTGGGCAGCACACACACACTTCTCTGTGAGCCATGCCCTGCATACACACCTGCTTCCTGCTCCATCTGTCCATGCCACATTTGTATTCATGACCAAAGCAGGACCTTCCTCAACACTGGTTTCTTACTTACCACCCACACTTTGTCCCCAGTCAGCAGGAGGCTCTGCTTCCCACCTGCACATGCTTTGTGAAACAGCTTCCTGGAAAGCTGTCATCTTCAGTCAGTGAGGATAATAGGATTATTCTATCTGTGTAATAATAATATGTTCAATTTAAAGAAAAAGTATCTGAAGCCACTTAAAAGCTGCTGTTTGGTGCTGATATATTATTTCAGTAATGAATAATCATTGAAGATATTATTCTGGGTGCAGTTACCATGCAATGATGTGAATAAAATGCATTAGACAGAAAATTGTATTTCAAGTAAATATATGCACTGGCAGAAATGTATTACCACCCATTAATATGTATTAATTCAGAAGCAAACGCCAACTGGAGTTCGCCTACACAGGTTTGAATGGCAGGCAATGATTTGAAAGTGAGAGGAAATAGGTTTGGATTTGGTCAAATAGACAGAAATAAGGATGGGTGGGGTTTAATGATTCAGATTTGCACAGATGTGAGACTACCCTACTGGCTAAGCAGACACAAAAAGCAGCCTCCGTTGCCTATTTAGTAGACTGCCTTTGGGCTAGGAACTACTGATAGGCATTAATATATCTGAAACAGGGACACTTTTCCTTGTTGCACAATGCAAATCTTCAAAGATTCTTTTCAGAAGAAAAAGAAATCCTGGAGATTTTTGGCAAGGTAAAAGTTTTGACATCACATTTTGTTCTTTTGTTTTGTGTTCTTTCGAGGCACAACAGAGTCAACTCTCATTTTTGACCTAAGCAGAGAAGGTGGTATTACTGCTTTTAAACAAGAAAATGCTAAAGTTCTGCTGCACCTGATTTTGAAGTGACCAAGAAGATTCCCAACACATGAACCCCTTAATAATCAAAAGGAATTTCCTGGGAAAGCATTATTCTACCTATTTGGTATAATTTTATTTAAAAGGCACAATACTAAGCCACTTCTTGATTAAATGACATCACATAAAGAATGAAACCACAAAACATATAAAGCATATAATAACACAGATCTAGCATCCACAGTATATAAAGAAGGACCAATAAATCAACATTTTTAAAAAAGGCAGAACATCAATAGAAAAACTGATGAATTCTACTCTAAAGCTCTACACACACACACACACACACACACACACAGGTAACACCGAATAGCTAATAAATAATAATTAGACAATAAGACTAAAGACCAAATAAAATTGTTTAGCACATATCTACCCAATGGAAAAATATTGATAAAAATACTTCATCTTCATTATGTGGGTAAATTATTTCAAATAAGTTCAAATAAGAGAAATTCTTATATGTTATTGGTAGAAACATAAATTCAGGGTCCAGGGAGATAGCTCAGTGGAATAAGTGCTTGCCTGGTAAGCTAAGGTCCTGAGTTCAATCTCTGGTACAACAATAAAAAATGAAACAAAAATTTTAAAAAAAGAAACATAAATTCATAAAAGCACAAATGTGTACCAATAAAAATAAGTAAGTAAATAACCAGTATTCTATTGTCTCTTAGAGTCGAAAAATATAATGCACTATCATATAGCAGTCCTTGTAAACATAAGATATATTATTGAAAAAATAAGGTGAATATTTTAGAAGTACTATAATAAAGAACAAATTACTAGTGTCATTTATTGCTAGTGCCCATGAAAATAATCCCTTTGCTTCCAACACATTTATCTTGACCTTCTGGCCTTTTTCAGAAGCAGTTCTGAGCATTCACTTTCATGATTGTTTTGAGTATTGTTGTTGGGACTGTCTCAATGTACTGCATCAATTCAAAATATTTCCCTTTCATGGGCATGTTGTTTTTGAGGAAGAAGCAGAAGTTACATAGTAAATGAGAAAATTAAAAAAAAATGTTTCTATAAGCATGTTTTTTCCATAAGATGGCACTGAGCAGAAACATTGAGCAAATCTTTTTGTCATACCTCATAAAGACATACATGAGCAAGGATTTCCAAAACTATTTCAAAAATTAGAATGATGGGATAAGTGTGTTGAGGAGCCACATGTTTGTTATGATTTAGATGAAGAGTATCTCCCAAAGACCCCATAAACTTATAGACAGGGCTTTCAGAAGTTGATTGAATTATAAGAATTTTCTACCTGACTTCTTGTCAGGAGGTGAAGTCTAGTCAGAAGACCTGTGTCACTAGTGCATGGACTGGAATAGTGTGTCTCCCTCCCTGTTTTCTCTCTATTTTCTCATCTTCTTTGCCAACATGATGGTAAAGTTTTCCTTAAAGGCAGAATTTCGTTTCAACATGAAACAGAAACTGAAATCTTTAAAATGTAAGCCAAAAAGATCCTGTCCTCCTTAAAGTGATGGGTGTTGAATATTTCATCTCAACAACAAAAAGACTAACTAGACAGATTTTCAGTACAAGGAGTGAGATCATTCCTCTGAGCATACTAGACCACATGATCTGGAAAAATCTCTGGGAAATAGTTTTCAGGAGAAGTTTAGAAGATGTGGGATCGACAAGAAGAGACATCCTAAAATCTATAAGCCAAGCTCATTGGGAAATTCTGGTGAGAGCTCAGAAGATCAGAATATTGATAAAAATGCATATGATAATTCAGAAGATTTCATCTGGGAATAAGGAGTCCACTAGTAGTTGGAGTTAGATCATGTGTGTTTTGCACAGGCTGAAAATTTGTCTACATTTTGCTTCTGTCTGCAGACTTTGTAGGAGTTTGAGATTAAGGGAAGTGGACTAATTATTCTAATTAAGGAAATATCAAGATAGCCCAAAGTGAAGGCTTAGGCATGGTTATTACTATTAGATTTTACCATACCTACTGTGAGTACCAAGACCAAAAAGCAAAAGACAAACAATTCACAAACTTTGGCTAGTGATCTGAAAGAAAGCTTCAGTAAAACTAGGCCCTGTACAATTAGAGGCTGTATAAAGTTTTGATTGAGGAGAGCTCGGTTCCTGAAAATAACAGCATTAAAGTAAGGAGTGTACATCATATCATTACAATAGGAAAGATGCCTCAAAGCATCTTCAGGATGCTGCCCTTTATCAGCTAAGGATTGTCAAAGTGAAAGAATTGGCTTTGAGAAGAGAGCGCGAAGACATATTGCTGAGTAAGGGTTTCCTACAGGACTGACTTTCCTGGATTAGGTTCACAATGATCAACACTAAAGCCACTTAGAGAATTCTGCAGCCATGATTTAAGGGGCTTTGTTTATGGAGACAGATCTTGGGATTAACCAGATGGTGCTAGTTTAGTGGGTACACAAAATATAGGAATTGTGAGGTTAGGAAGACTTCTATCCAGACCTCAGAAAAAGTCCTCAGAGGTCAAATATTATGCATCTGAGAGATCAATGTGTTAAACTATAACAGTGAATCCGAAAGTACTGTAGAGATAACAGCAAACTTGAGAAGCCAGAAGCGTAAAATGCCTGAAGATAGCCACAGTCCATGAGTAAAGCTAACCCAGGAGAGAGGCTATGAGAACTACTCAAGCTGTATGAACTTCCTACCTTTGCCTTGTGCTTTGGACATGTAGCCGTAGGACTTAATTCCTGCCCTACTAGTTGTGGTCTTGTTTTGGTATTATTATTTCTGTCACTCTTTTCATTGCTTTCAGAATGGAAATGTTTTACCCTTTGTCATTGCACATTGGAGATGCCTAACTTTTTATATATATATATTTTTACAGGGCCCACAGTTGAGTTCACCTTAACTCTCAAAGGACATTTTGGATTTTGATCTGTAATAGTGCAGGAATTGTTCAAATGTTGGTGACTTTTAGAGATGAAATATATTCATTTTGTATAAAGTGACGCACATGAGACTTTAGGGGGGCAGAAGCATGATGTTTCTATTCCCATTAAGAATATCCCACAAAGACCTTGTGTAGTCACAGGCAGGGCGATTTGAAGGTGATGAAATCATGGGGCAATATATCTGGCTTGCTATTAAAAAGGTGGAATCTGGTTAGAAGTGGGTCATTGAGCATGTGACATGGAAGGGTCTATCTCTTGCTTCTGTTCCTCTTCTTTTGCACTGCCTTCCCTCGATGTAACGAGCAGATTTCCATCCTCTATGCCTCAGTGTTATCCTGTTTTCTGCTTTAGAGGTAGTTGAACATAGACTAAGATGATGGCCCAAAATAAGCATCACCTTTTTTAAGTTGTGTAGGATTGAGGAAATCGGTGGTGTCTTTCAATTTTAGCATTCACCATATATTTCATTTTCCTTCATACACCCTAGAGAAATACAACTTAAGTGAATACTCATAATACCCCTGCTTAATATTGCCCCTGCATAAAATCAGTTCAAATACCCATTGCTAGTACACCTCAATAGTCTGTCCACACACACTTGAATTCTATACAGTGGAAATGACCAGACAGCAACCATCTTCCACAAGATGAATGTCTCAAATGTAGCACTGAAGTAAAAGACACGCCAATATACCTACAAGGTAATTGCTAATATGCATCTTTCAGGACCATGCAGAAGGATCATGCATTAGAGGTGTGGTAAAAGTATAAAGTGAAATGGGGAAATCATGACCATCAGGAGAATGACGACCTGCAGCTAGAGGTTAGAGACATAGAGCTGAGGCCATAGGTGCTGGCAGGAACAGTGCTCACGTTTGCTCTAACATTATTTGTTCAGTAATGCATAATTATCATCTGTTGTTTTTTCCATGTATATTTGTTATGTTTTTCAATAAAAAATTTAATGTAGAAAATTCACATGCGGCTTGTCACAACTCCCTAGCTGCCTGTTTCAGGTACCTTTTCTTCTAGCTCTGATTCTCTTCCCCAGCTTTGATGGACATTTTCAGCATGCTGATGGGTCTGGCATTTTCTGTTTGCCACAGCTTCTACCTTTCAAATTCTGAATCATCACCTTGCTCTAATAAATGGCACTGAGAACAGCACTCCCTCTTTCAACTCCCTGCTTGACAACATGCTCCTGTCCTGGCTTCTGTGCTGCCTCACTCTCCTTGGAACTTTCTTTCCTACATCACTGATTGCTGCTTCTCATCTCCTTCCTGGTCCCTTTTGCTTTACTATTACCACATCTTCCTGTGGCTGAGACATAATATCAACAACTTACAGAAAGGGAAGATTAATTTGGCTCATGTTTCCGGGAGATTTGGTCCATGGTCATCTGCATCCAAGGCCAAAATGACACAGCTGAAGGCCAGGTGAAGTAAAGTTTCCTTTGGAACATGGCCAAGGAGAAAGGTGAAGGAGCAGACATGAACTCCAAAATCTTGATTTCATAACCTAGACATGTGCACTCCACCAGCACCCCAGGTGGATTTCCGAGGCAGTTAAGTTGATGCTCCACCCTGTCATGACTTCATTTTAAGAAATGGAGCAGCCCAGGACTCATTCTTCTGTTCTTCCTATTTGGTCTTTTCCCCACCTATCCTCTCTTCCCTCCTTTCCTTCTTCTCCTCTCCTCTGCTTGTACCACTCTTCTCTTTCTTCTCATCTCCTCTCCTCTTGTTCTATATCATCTAGCCCTAGTTTTAAAAATATGCACTTTTCTCTCACTACTCAGCATCTCTTATTTGTTTTTTGAACCCCAGATGTCTGCATTCCATCAAGGTAGCCCTTGCATTTGTGTGCACAAGAAGAGTACCAAGCTGAGAACAATTGAAACAAGAATCCTGATGCACCAGGTGTACAGGCAGTCCTGTCTCTCTTCCCCAGTTCTCCCACCAAGGTAAATAGTTACCTATAAAAACTGATTTCTGGGATAACAAGCCCTATCATTTCCATTTTTTTCTTTTTCTCTTTCTGTCAACATCTCATAGGGTGCCATGACTGCTCACTCCTGCCTGCAAGATGTACATGAATTCATTCCCTTTTCCCTATCCTTTTCAATCCCATTGTCGGCGCCACCACCACAAGTCAACCTGTACTTAAACTATGGAATACCTTCTTCATGTCCCCTGCTTTTGAGTGTCACTCCTGTAATCTATTATTTGCACAGCAGCTATCAAGATCTTCTTAAAAGGATGAATAATGCAACACTGTGTAATAATTTTGCTGGTTTCCCATTGTGTCTATGTTGGGCCCCACCATCTTTCCTGAGTTACAAGTCCCAGGTCTTCTTCCATGCCAGAACATCTTCAAACATCACCTCATTTCTTTCATATGAGACACATGAGTCTATCCTCTGATCCACCAAAATTAAGACCTGACCTGTAATCTCAAGCTCTTAGCATTCTCTGCCTCTATTTCCTAGGACACGTTTTGCCTTTCACCAACTAGGAAACTCAACTTACTTGAGTTACTTCTGAGCAATACTTCTATACCTACAACAGGGAAAATATTATTCGGGTTCCACTTGCTTTCCCAAACTCAAGTCTCCAATGACAGATTCTGTGCTCAGAGAAGTTGCCCAAGGCCACAAAGCTTGAGTACAAAGTTTGCACTGGAACAATGGAAGAAAATTCGTTACTGTCCTGCCTTAATATAATTATTTCACCGAGGCCTTCCCTGAGACCTTCCTTGTTATGACTTCAGAGGTGCCTTTTCTAGCCACAGCTTCTGAAGTGGCCATTGTGGCATAGCTATACTCAAGACCCACTTGACTGCTTGGTTCACAAAGGTTCCATGCTTTGTCATAATCTTGGCGTTCAAAGCAGAGCCTAACACTCAATAAATATAGATGAAATGAATTAAGGAAATGGTGTACTTAAATATAGATGAAATTAATTAGGAAACAATGTACTTCCTAAGTATGTGCCTTTGTCTTTTTTAGCTTTCACACTTCTAAAAGTATATAGACGGTAATTTCGCTAATTTATTATACAAAGACCCACAAATGTGACTGAATTTTCAAAGAATACTGTTGCTGTTAAAAGAAAGCTTTATATGGTGATCCATTATCTAGATGAGAGTGAAGGAAAATGCTTGCTTGCTTGTGGAAAATGGATAACACCATAAAATTGGATAGCAATATTTACCAGAAACTTAAAACTTATGAGCAATTTTACCAGTATATACCCTTTGTCCTGGCATCTGAATGTGTATTTATAACCACAAAACAAAACGTAATGTACACAAACAAAAATTTGTGAAAACAAATATACAATAGAGGCTTGTCTGACCCATGATCCACAAAGCTGAGTATCTTATAACAACTAACATCTTGCTGTAAAGAATTATTTAATGTCATTGAAAGTTGTTATTTAAGTTTTAAAATATATTTACCATGAGATCTTATTTTATTGAAGAAAAAACTGTCTGATATTTGAATATATAAAATTATGCCTAATGAAAAGGTTGAGCAGACATATGCCACAATGTAAGCAGCGGGTGGTAGAATTATGAGTCAATATCTATATTTTTCAGAAGCTTCTACAATGAGGTATATGTTTCAATTTATACAAGTAACAATCTGTCAGGTTTCAAAAACCATAAAAGCATAAAGTAAAAAATGAGTCATACATCCACTAGATAATCCTTGCTGAGTATTCTTTAAAAAGAAAGTTTGTGCAATATGCAAAATGGCAAATAGCGTAAATAAAGTGAAGAGAAGTTTTCCTCTATTCCCTTTCCCTGTTCCATTCTCTGTCCCAAAAGGAGCCTCTGCTAACGTTTTCTACTGCATATATTTTCCCCTCACATGTGCTTTATTTTGCCAGTGATGCAAAAATAGTGAGTCAAAGGGAAGTGCTATAATTTACTTAAACACTTTCACAGTGATTGACATTAGAATCGTTCTCACTTTTTTGCTACAATGAAAGATGATATAAGGTGAAGTAAAAGCTGCAGAAGTTTAATTACCACGTCACCATATGGCTACCTTTTCATATTTTGATAGATATTATAAAATTGCTTCCCCAAAATATAGTTTTCAAAGAGGAGCACCTTTTATTTTATGATGGTAGAAGAAGCTGTTTTATCTTTCTATTTAATGAAGAAAGAAAATGAAAGCCTCCATTTTCTCAGGATAAGGTATTAGGACCTGGCAATTTCTGATGCCACTGTTAGAACTGACATTTTAGAAATTCTTCTAATCAAAAAAAGCATGAAGTGATAAATTACAATAAAAAAACAATAAAGGAGAAAATTCTGGAATATGAGAAACCAGCACTATACTGACAGGCCCACTCTCAGATTTTAGGGTTTTAATATATAAACATGTGCCTGAGAGTGCTTATCTATCACCAAAATTGGGGAGAAGCCCCAGTGTCACTCCAGGATGACCTCAGAATGCAAGGAGCAGACCCTGTGCACAACACACAATGACCCAGTGTTTTGTGACTACAATGGTATCATGCAATGTCCCAGGATGAAGGAGAATGTGGTATAAGGGAAGGTTATGGAATAGCCCCATGTTCTCCAGTTTGTGGCTGGGCCATTGTGTTCCTTTGGGTACGTAGGCTTAAAAGGACTAGGTCAGTGACACTGGAAGCATGTGACATTTACATGGAAAATTCCTAGCATGTGAGCCAATTATGAGTGCCCTCTGTAGCATGCAAAAATTCAATATTAGGTTTTTTTTTTACCCAAGCAAGGTGACAAGGGCAAATACCATGTCCAGAGGACATTATAGTCATAAATGGCCACTGGGTGAGATGACCAACGAAGTTGTACTTTCTGTTTGCCTCAACCCCTCAATTCCTTGTTACAGTTGAACTTTTGTATTCATTGTCTCAGCCCTCAGGTGCCTCTGAATCTCAAGATATTTTACAATTATAATGGAGTATATTGGAATTTACCCTTCTGAAACTGAGACACTTATGGGATATACATGTCATACAACAATTCCATAGACAGCAAGTCCCTGATTAACAAACTTTTCAGTTAGAAAATTTTTCAAATACCAACTGACATTACATGAGCATTCATAGGTGTGTAGCTCAGGCAAGCAGCCCACGTATCTGCAGGATACTGTCACGGTTGTGCTGCTGTGTGCTCGCTGTACTGTGTGAGGCTGTGTAGCAAGAAGAAAAGTGATGATGTGGAGGGGATGGCAAAGAAGCATGCAACATAACCATGGAAACAAGCTCTGCGTTACTGTGGCACTATTTTAAGACAACTAGAAAAATAAAAATAGTCCATTTACAGTGTCTGTGTGTGTGTGTTTATGCATTACATTATATATTTATCAAAGGTGTATAACATTTGACTTTGTTGGACTTTCAAAAGAATCCGACTTGCACATGTCTTCCTGAGTTGAAGACATTCATAAGCAAGGAACAGTGGTGGTAGTAAAAGAAGAGAACACTGAAGGCACTGTTATGGAGTAAGGTACCACTGTCTTCCAAGGAAAGAAATTGTTATTTGCTTAAATAGTATGCATGTCTTTGAGGAAAGGGAAACTTATTGTTGCTAGCCTAGAACTCAGGGAGAAGAGACAGCTGTATTGTGGGAGTGGGAAGGCACAGGACTCAATGCAACTAACCTAATGTTATGGATATGAGGGGCAACAAAAGAGTAAGAGCTGAGGCAGGTTGACTCAAACAGCAGTGACAGTAGGTGGCAATGAACACCGCGTACCAAGAATCAAGCTAAGGAACCTCATTGTGTTCAGTAGCTCATTTAATGCTCACAAAATGCATTTGATGTTGATACCGTTATTGTGTTTGTTTTATAAATGAGAACCAAAGGTGCAATTTACCCTTCATTATACTACTAGTAAGTGGGTGGCACCACACTGTAAAACATTATAACCTAATTGAGGAATCCCCACCCTTATCAAGTCCGGGAATTATGAAACTAAGAAACTCAAAAGCCTCATGAAGTAGCTATTTTAAGTCAGGATGCTAAACAGTTTTCTCCCCAGTGTTCTTTGTCACACAGAAGGCTAAAGACCTTGGGCAACCTCTCTGAGCACAGAATTTTTCACTGGAGACTTAGGTTTAAGAAAGTAAGTCGTCTCTCAATAATATTTTCTCTCTTGTAGGTATAGAAGTGCTGCTGAGAAGTATCTAGCAAGAAACTACATTTCCCAACTGTACTGGTCAGGGTTTTACTAGCCGTGATTCTCAACCTGTGGGTCGCGACCCCGGCGGGGGTCGAATGACCAAAACACAGGGGTAGCCTAAAGCCATTGGAAAATACATATTTAAACTCATGCTATGCCATGGTGAAATGTTATTTATTGGAATTACAGTTTTGAAGTAGCCACCAAAATTATTTTTTGGTTTGGGGTCACCACAACATGAGGAACTGTGTTGCAGGGTCACGGCATTAGAAAGGTTGAGAACCACTGACTGAGAGGAACAGAACAGATACAGTAGAAGGAATGGATATTAACACAAAATATACAATCCATAAGGAATTATAAGATGGGCTTACAGTAGTCAGCCAGAGTCAGATGAGGAAGCATGCAAAGAGTGTATGCACACTCCGTCCGGAGGTCTGAACTTCACTGCAGCACTCTGTGTAAGTCTCTATCCATCAGCTGACATGTCTGCGCTGGAAGACTGAAGTGTCTGTAATGGACGCTCAAGAATCTGCAACAGAAGGCAAAAGATCCAAGCTGGATGCTGAAGAGTCTGCGCTGCAAGCCGGAAGATGAAGTCCAGGCTGAGTGTGAAGACTGAAGCTTCTCTGACGAAGTGAAGCCTTGACTCCTTCCTCACCCCTTTAAAAAGTTTCTTTGTGCTCAGTCATTCTGCTGTGGGCCCATCGTGCCCCAGAGTGAAACCAATCATACCCCAGGATGGGCCCTTGATCCCTCTCTAGGGAGGAGCCAGTCATATCCTAGGCAAGCCCTGATCACGCTCCATGGAGGAACCAATTGTACCCCAGGGTGGGGCGCCCACCAACAGAGAATGGGGCCACTGAGTCATCCAGCCAAGTTGACACAATTTATCAGCCACTACACCAACCTTCCTTGCAACTAGGAGCCATGGCATATCTAGTGTTTTCTAATAGAATATGAGAGTAATCTATGTCAGTGGCAGGCCAAAATACATGAATTTATTTATTTACTAGTTTATTTACTGATTACTTAATTACTTTGGTGTTATTTTATTGTTTTCTTGGGCGGGCAACATTGGAGGCAATATGATACCAAGCGTACTAGTGTTGTAGGATTCCTGGGTGATCCACACTTGTGCATCAGCACTGAAGGCCACAAAGAGAAAAATGTCCATTTATTATATGAAGTCCTTCCCTATTTAGCACTCAGCCCTACAAAATTATTTTGGCACTTTCTTTGTATTTTATATCAAAAAGTCAAAACAAAAGCAACAACAGATAGCAAAACCAAAGACAGAAACAGAGTTACATACAGCAGTATATATAGTGCAAAACAAGAATAAAAACAATGGTTGTTATTTATATATTGTATCGTTAAATCAGTTGCTCAGATCATCAGATATAGGTGTGTAAGATTAGTCAAATAGCTGAGCGGGGGGGTGCACACCTGTAATCCTAACACTCAGGAGGCTGAGGCAGGAGGATCGGTGCGAGTTCAAGACCAGCCTGGGCTACAAAAGTGAGCTCAAGGCCAGCCAGAACTGCATAGTGAGACCCTGTCTCAGAAAAACAAAAACAAAAATAAACAAACAAACAAAACCAAATAAATATTAACTCTTGCTTTCGATAAACCTTCTATTTTTTTCTTGTCCATTTTTTACTTTTCATTTTTAAATTTATTTTAAAGTAAATATAATAATCATTGATAAGACGTTAGAAAAGGTACACAATTAGAAGAACAAGGTGAGAGGCATTCAGCTGTGGTTTTTGTACAGCACGTTGCTGTCTTTGTCGAGAAAAGGTAGGGAAAAAGGAAAGGGGAAAAGTCATGCAAGTGGATGTGTTGGCATTTTGAAGTGCGAAGATATGCGAGTCACCCATTCAGTGTCTCATACTTACCATCAGTTCCCACATGTGAGTCACCCATTCAGTGTCTCATACTTATCATCAGTTCCCACATGTGAGTCATCCATTCAGTGTCTCATACTTACCATCAGTTCCCACATGTGAGTCACCCATTCAGTGTCTCATACTTACCATCAGTTGGCATATGTGAGTCACCTATTCAGTGTCTCATACTTACCATCAGTTCCCTTTTTCCTCCACTTCTATTGTTTTGCTTTGTTTCAAGTACAGATTGATAGTGATAGGTACATTAAGACTTACAAATAAACTTGGTCTCTTTTCTTTCTTTCCTTTTCCTTTCTTCTTTTGTATTGTGATACTGGGGCTTAAACCCAGGATCTTTGCACCCAATGCTTTTAAAGTTTCCATTGAGCCAGGGTCTTGCTAAGTCACTAAACTGTCTCAAACTTATGATCCACCTAACTCAGCCTCCCAGAGTTCTGGGATTATACTCTTACACCACCACGCTTGGTATTTTGAAGAAGGATGTGGATTTCTTTTAGCAACTTGTTTTGAATTTCTGTCTTTCCCTGATAATTTTTTCATATCTTGTAGCTCATCTTAAACTATCTCCAAGGATTAGCTTTCTATTGCTAGTGTCTTGCAACTCCTATCTTAGGCCTCGTGTTTTCTTTCAAGGGCAAACCATAATTAGAATGTGATGGACATCAGCTCTGTTTATATTCTAATGAGCTGCAGCCCATCACCAAGTCTCCACTTTATCTACTGATCTTCCCCACTGTCCACCGCACTTGCCCAGAAGCAGTCACCTAGTGTGATTCAGATAACTACTTCCTATGCAAACAGGCCCCACCACCTCGGACACCAGCACAGTCACAATAACATAGAGGTTCACACACTCTTATGGTGCTGGACGTTATGCAGTTCGCTTTTCCCACAGGGACCATTGAAACCATTCCCAGCATTGCTTACCATTAACTCCATTTCTAGAACGTTAAAAATAATTTCCTTATTGTCTCCATGACCTTGCTCCAAAATGTTCGTGTATGTCATGTGGCTAGGATATTTTTAATAATATGCATTTATAATGCATAATAATTATATTCAACTTGGAGAGTTAATTCATATAAATAATCCATCATAGGCTGGGCGTGGTGGCTCACGCCTGTAATCCCAGCACTCGGGAGGCTGAGGCAGGAGGATCGGTGCGAGTTCGAGACCAGCCTGGGCTACAAAAGTGAGCTCAGGACCAGCCTCAACTGCATAGCGAGACCCTGTCTCAAAAAGACAAAAAAAAAAAATCCATCATAATCAATTTTATTTATGAATAAATATAATGAGGCAAGCTGAAAAATACAGTCTTCCTTAAAAGATTTCCCCATTTGTTGTTTCTTGAATTTCCACCCAATTCTTTTGTCCTCTAAGACTGTGATAGGCTGTGTGGCAAAGAAGCAACCGAATACTACCCAACAACCAACAGGCAACTGAGACTATTAGTGTAACTGCCCATGGCAACTTATTTACAAAGGAGAACATCAGTACGTTTGGAGTATGTGTTCCCAATCCATCCTTCAGAAGAGACCTCAGAATTTAAAAAGTTAGTTCCATGGTGCTCTAAGACTTCCCGTTCTTCTCCTATTAGTAGTGGATATGGCAATTTACAATTTCAGTTTGAAGAATTATTTATCCTTTGAGGTGAGACCTTGAAAAGAATCACTGGTAGAATTTCATGGGGACCTTATGCAGATCTTCATATCTGCCTGCTATTACCTTGAATTGGTGATTAATTCTTAATATCACTTATTCCTATGATACTGATTATAGTTCTATGATCACTAAAAAGGAGAATTCCATGGCACACATCCAAAGCATGTGACCTTTCTAATATCCCAGATCTTGTCTTGTTTTTAACTATATACACACTCGGACTGATTTCTAGCATTGTACGCTTCTAAAGAGAACGTTGTCATTTGAAACCAGGCACATTCATCACATAATTTCTGTGCATCTGAAGTTTGGGTACAGATTAGTTTTCTATCTCAGAGTGCCATGGGAGGCTATAGAAGTGTTTTCTAGGCTGAGTTCTCCTCTACATAATAGGTCACAAACCTATGCTCCACCTTTATAGTCTCTTTTGCAAGTAGTCTGTCATGGGCAATTATACCAATGACCTGTTTTACGTTGATTATTGGGCAGTGGTGTCTACCTCTTCCTTGCCACACCATCTATCTCAGGATAGCAACTTCTATGCCAAGGACAAATTTCTGTAATGTCCACTTTCCTTCTTCCAGTAGTAATGCAGTCCAATGATTAATGTCTTAGTTACTCTCCTCTCATTGCTGAGACAGAATCCCTAATGCCCAAAGTTAAAGAAAGAAAAGTTTATTTAGCTCACTGTTTGTGGAGGTTTCAATCCATACTTGGTTGATTCCAAAGCAGAAAAGGCTCAAAGCAGAGGCCATCAGTTCAAGCAGCAGAAAACAGCAAAAACTACAAGAGCAAAAAGGGAGGCACAGCAAAGGGCTAACCTCTTTTCTTCCCTCATAGTGCGTGCAGGTTCCCCACCCTGGAGGGTCTGATTCCTGGCACATATGTTCCACTAGCCCCATCCACAGGCAGGCTGAGGCAGCCATAACATAAATAAATAAAGTTTAAAAAATAACCAACTGACCTGCCTTCCCCTCTGCTAATATTTCACGCTTACTTCAGCTTCAAGGTTCTTGCACATCTGGTTCCTATGGACTGGCACACTCTCAGACTGTCACATGGGCTTAAAAATTGTATCTGTTTTATTCCTGTACATAAAATCTCACCACTTTATCAATTTACTTCATCAATCAGACCACAGAATGTTCCCTAAACTCACTGTTTTTTTTTTTTTTTATCACATCAGCTGGTTTTAGCATGCATCACCGTTAAAGTTGTCTTGTTCATTTATTGATTCTTTTATTATTTATCATTCTCTTCCAAAATGTAACATCCATGTAGATATTCCTGGATGACTTGTTTATGTCTTTTGTATATACTATTTGCAGATTGGCGCATGGATAGATGCATGGATGGATGGATGGATGGATGGATGGATGGATGGATGGATGGATTGGTACATGGCTGGATGTTCTGGAGTTCCTTCAGAAAGCCTTTAGATGATAATACTACAAGCTCTTTGGAGCCATTTGGAAAAATAAAATACATTCCTGACTCCTGAGAAACCCACCCACCCTGGAAGAGCATCCTCTTTCTTCTCCTCTAGCCTACGCTGAATGAACATTCTAAAATCCTTCTAAGTTTAAAGTTATGAATAGTAAGATATAAAGTGTTTTGGGTTTTTTTTGTTGTTGTTGTTCTGTTGTATTTTTTCATTTCTTGAAGACATACTATCCAGAGAAAGAAAAGCAGGTTGGCAACTAGAACAAGATGGCAAGAAGAGGGGGATACTGCATGAGTCCCAGCAATCTAACTTCCCAACTTCTAAGGACTCAATCTCTAGGCAGAAGCACCAGCTGGTCAAAGGACCACAGCTCAGCAGAGTCAGGCAACAAGAAAGTGCACTGAAAGAAGCAAAAGGTAAGCAGGGCCAAAAACAAGAGTCAGGAAAAGTGAAAGCACAGTAAGTAATGTTCTGGGTGAGGCCAGAAAGAGAAGAGCCAGATGCAGAAGGAATTCTTGATGCCCCTGCCATTGGGCCTCACCCCACCTCCTTTGGTGACATGAAGGGAGTGTCCCTATTTTCTATTTCTTTGCCAGGGAGAGAAAGTATGTTGCCTAGTGGGGCCATAAGGCCATCAGGTCAAGGTAGCAAAATCACATCCAAATTTTACTCTCTTGGTCATGTTCTATAACCAGTGTCAATACTCAGGAAGCAAATCTAAATGAATAGAATAGCATAAGAAAAAAAGTAGAGGGCCAGCGAGATAGTGCAGCAGACTAAAATGCCTTCTTAGGGCCGGCCAAATAGCTCAGTAAATTAAAGCACCTGCAAGCAGGTGCAGGGACCCGGAGTTTGATCCCTGGGCCTGCCATGCCAACCCTGCCCCCAGAGCACACTGAGATGGCACGGTGGTATGTACCTGTCATCCCAGCTCTTGGGAGGCTGTAATCAGGCAGATCACTATGAGTCCAATCTAGTGGTGAGACTGTGGACATGCTGTAGGCCATTCCCTAAAATATTAATCAATCAATCATCTGCTTAGGCAAGTGAGGGTCCATGGTTCTATTCCCAGCAGCACATGCTGTGGCACCCCCACCCCCAAGGGCAGGCTGAGCCAGTCACAAAAAAGGAAAATACATAAAAAGTAATGATCAGATTGATTCAATAAATAAATGAATGCTCAGCATGCCAAACACATATAGTTGCTAGCTGCTGGTTTTTGCTTCCAGGAGAGAAGTCCTCTGAGATCCTTACCAGCCCTAACATAATTTGGTGGTTTTCCTGGTTTTAATTGCTTCTAGAGAAATCTGAAGGCCAGCATGATGGTGCTTTTTATGATTCCTTTTCCAGTCCTGCTCTGTGTCCATTGACTGCAGCTGCCAGCCGTAGAGCCGAGGTTTGCTCTACTCATTCTCCTTCCCATGTGAGCATAGGAGAAGAGGGAAGCAAGGCTCGCTTCAGTGTCTCTTGGGACGAAGTGGCTCCTCTGGACACATGGGGTCCCTATGGCTGACACCTTCTTGCAGCACAGAATACCCTGACCACATATGGCACCCCCAAAGCAAAGGAGCAGATGCCTGTACAGAGCAGCTGAGAGATGAGGAAGGGACACCACTGACACCAGGAACCTGCAAATCTGGCCAGGCTTGGGGGTGCCAAATTCAAAGGACAGCGTGACTACAAGAAGCCACAGGGTTATCTCTGCTTCCAACATCCTCCTACTTTCCTTCCACGCCGGCTCAGCTAAGGGATGTTGTTTAGCAAGTAATGAATATTCTTTGCTGTAACATCCATTCTAGAAGAGCTGAAAGTCAACCTTATATCTCTACAAAACAATACCTGGTTCTGCTTCCCATTGTATATGGAGGCTGGAGAGAAGTAGCCTTCACCCACCTGCTTGTGAGATAAGCACAAGGACTTCCTGAAGCTCTCCCCAGGGGACAGCGAATTTGCCCTTTAAGAGGTCCTGCATTCGGGTGGTTCTTCCTCCTCTTGCACAGTGACTTCACCTTCCACCTGCAGTTCCCAAGAGGGTGTGTTGTAAAAGTGCCACTTCAATGCCCAGTTCTTTGGAGGTCTTATTAACCGTGCTTTATACCCTCCCCACCTCCAAAAGCCCAGAAATACTAAATTCTTTGCCTGGGAACTCTCTAAAGACTCATGAATATCACAAAGACACATGCAAGCATCTTTTCCCTCCGGCCTCCAACAAGTTGATACTCGCTGCACGTCTACAAGGAAAAGGCCAGTAATTGGTTTTGCTGCAGGAACAACCTCAGAGATAAATGTCCTGTGTACAATCATTTACCTTCCCTGGGCACGTGTGCGTTTCTGTCTCGGGTGCCATTTCCTCTCATTGCTCACTCCCTACACCCAAAATGCCATTGTGGTGACAGAGGGGCTGTCAGAGCTGTCACCAGACAGCTTTAGGAAAAGGTGTATCATCTGGAGAGGGGAAGACTTGCTTTCCTGGCTAAGGCAGATGGCACTGGGCCCTCAAATCAATTTGCTTCTCCTTCACACAAGCCTCTTTTTAGTTACCATGCCAGAAAGAGTGCTTTAGAGAGGAAGACTATTACCAATATTAATCTGCATGCATTGGAAGATAGGGTGGAGGGAGGATCGTGTGAATTCTGCACCTTCCCTAAGGACAGCCGGCTTCTCCTATCCAAGAGGCATTTTTCTGGCTGCTCTTCTTCTTGGGGTTCTTTCCCTGTTGTCCTCCCTAATCCTCCCCACCCCCCACACTAGTTGCATTCAGCAGTACTGTGCCAGGCCGTCTTGCCCCAACACGTGCAGCGTGTTACCTCTTCCACCTGGTGCCTACCCCACCTTGCTGCATTCCTAGTCCTACATGCCTTTGCCTATCTGAAGGAGTGCCATCTACTACAGGTTTCTCTAGATCTCTTTCACCTTCTATTATTTTTACTTCCCCGAGTATCCAAAGCCCTGTAAGTACCTTGATTCTAAGGCATCCAGCATGCATGGTAAGGGGTTGTCTGGGATGCTTCTCTGCTGCTTCATCTAGGGTTAGGACACATGAGGGACGGGGCTGCCTACATTGTTCAATGTGTTACCTTACCCCAATTCCTACATCACTGTTATTCACTCTTAATGTAAATATTGGAGGTGGGAAAAGGTTTAGGCTCATCACCTACAAGAGACCTACAGTGACTGACGATTCCTAAGGGACAGTTGAGGCAGCATTTTGTTTGGATGTGGGAAATCCTAGATTTTCCTTTCTACTACATCTCATTCTGTTCATGTAACATTCATGAAAGCCTTTTGTTTTTCCTGGCCATGATTTTCTCTTCTGAGAAGTGTAAAGAAATTTCAAGTTTCATTGTGAGAGTGACTGAGGATGCACAGAGAGTTGTCTTGTCAAGGTGGCAGGTGACAGGCATCAATATCATTTTGCTTGTAATCTTTGGTACCTTTTCAGCCTGCTGTGCAGGTAAAACTTTATTTTAGCCAATGAGAGAATGAGCATTCTGATCACTGGCAATGATTGTTTCATTCACAAGCATAAAATAACAAACTCCCCCAAAGCTGCTGTTAGTAGAGCCCAGTAGTCATCTTTGGAAGTTGATTCTATGTAGTTTTTATCTAGTATCGTGTCTTGATAAATTATGCTGAGATTTTTAAAAATGCCTAAGTACGTTGGCTCCTTCTGTGGATAATTTAGCTCCGGGTGTTGAAATAGGAGTGATCCATTCCAGTGGAGGATGCGTGCTGATGGACACTCGTCATTTGTGCATCGTGGCACGTAGAGCACGGTGTCCTGTGAATCTTACATCTTGTGCTGGTGCAGAGGAACTTTACCAAGGCAGGCAATGTGATGTCATCATTATGGCCCCTCCTGTCTTTCTTTAGGGTCTTGCTCTTCCATTCTCAGAATACTGAAAGGACCTTTTATGTTATATAACATAATGACTGGGCAGCTGCGTGAAGATGCCTTTGGAAACAAAGGAATTAGGAAAATACCCAAGTGCTCTACAATGTAGTGAGAGAGAATAACTTATAATTAGCACATTTGAATATGTGTATCGGGGTTTTTTTATGACTTTGAAACTTACTTCATTGCACTTAATTCTATTTCCATGCAAAACTTCAGTCTTTCCTGGAATTCAGCTTCAGCTAGGAGTATTTTGGTCCTCTACTCTAAGACATATTTTAGCTATGAGAGTCCTACGAAAATATTTCATCTTCTTAATCAATTTTAGAGGATTTTCCCTCTGTCACTTGTTCCCTAGCATCTTGCTATTCATGGATCTGTTCATTCTCTCATCCAAAAAACTTATGGACATCCATGGTGATATGGCCTAGGATCTGGGAAAATGACCAGAGAAAACACAGACGGTCCCAAGACCAAAAAGGTAGAGTTCGGAAGACGTTGTGTGAACACAACATAACCACACAGTAGGTGTGATTGCTACCTTAAAGACACAAAGTAGAAATATCTAGTACATGAACCCAGGGCCAGTCAATCCATTCCCATGGTCTGACAATCAGCATGCTAGAAGAGAATCTGGTTGCAGTTTTTTTTTTTTTTTTTAATTGTACTAACCTAGCTATGTAATTTGGGAAAGATTATTATACTTTGCAAATTTACATCTCACCATCTCTAAAATCATTTCAATGCTTCCTACTTACATAGAACCTGTGGAGTGTGAACTTTTAGTATCTATACTAACTATACTAAGTACCTAGATAAGCAATACCACCATAGAACCATTTCCTTTTAAGAAGTATGTGTGTGTGTGTGTGTGTGTGTGTGTGTGTGTGTGTGCATACACATGTGAGTGAATATGTTTTGCATGCTTGTACTCTTTTCTTTGGCCCTTCAATCCTATTGTCATATGAATCTCTTTCTAGGTATAGATTCTTGTCCTGAGATCTTATTATAACTAAAATAGTAAGGGGAGGTCAGAACATCACATGCCTACTGAAGATCACTGAAAAGAAAATTAAGTCCTTCAGACATGCATAAAGACTTGCAGAAGTATGCAAAGCCAGTATGTAAATTATGAAGCATCAACAACAGATTTATTCCTTATAATGACCTTTTTTTGTTAACATGAATAATAAAATACATCGTGACCACTTCAGTTGATCCTTCTGGAGGAAAACTCCATGCCAATCATCACCACATTGTATCCAAAACACAGATTGTATTAGTTAGATGAAAAAAATCAATATAAAATGTATACATGATTATGCAAGGGCTTTATGATGCATAACTAGAGGATGAAAGGACTCTCAAAGATCACAAATTGGATAGGAGACAGAAGAATCCAAGATGTCTATGCTCTGGAAAACAGCGGGATCCAATAGCAACAAGATTTCAAAGACCTGAAGCTTCCTGCAGAGTTGGAGGTGTGTGAATACACACCAAAGAGTGAAGTGGGGGCGTGAAGAGCCCCTGGACAGCCAAAGAACCTGGAGACCCAAGTCCAAAGGCAGTGGTGAACACCTGAGCTCCCTGCAGAAAAGAGAAATGCTTCCTTTTTTCCCATTTTTATATTGTCTAAGCTATAAGCCTTTAGGCTGGTGCCTCCCACACTTGGGATAGGCCTTCCCACATCACCTTACTGGTCTGAATATCAATGACCCATAGACACACCTAGAATTTATGAATCTTTGAGGCAGACCTTGTTTAGGTCATGCTGACCTGTCACAAGTAATGATCACATGGGAACGTTTATCTATTAGTGCTTTTTCTGACGCACCATCATCTTTCTTTTACTCATTTAATTGGCAAACATTTACAAAGTGTTCACTATATACTGGCTTATATTATTCTCTTATATATTAGGCATTTCTACTGGAGCACATAGATAAACCAACCCTATAAAACTGTATGCCTTTGTGTCTCCATGCAAGTACCTATGTGAACATGAGTTTATACATCTATCTATCTATCTATCTATCTATCTATCTATCTATGTGCATATGTATGCATATACATATCTTTTTATATATAATTCTGTGTATGTGAGTCTTATGTATGTGTGGTGTGCCCATGTAATCATGTAAACATATAATTATATATGTATAAGCATCATCCACACATTCTTTTTTGTTCTGCACATGTTCCTGTGTTTACACATACGTGGACATATTTTAACATCCCAGAAGCTTAACTCTGTTTTTTAAATTGGATCTTTTTTGGCGGGGGGGCAATGTAGAAATTATCTTACTGGAAAGATGGATTTTTCTAGGGAATATTTTGCTATTTACTACTAGGATACTATGTAATGTCATTTTCTGTTATGATGTGAAAGTGTCCTCCAAACTTTCAAGAGTTGGAAACTTAATCCCCATGGGAACTTTGGTAGGTAACTGAGATTAGACAGCTCATGATGATGGGCCCAATTGATAGTGTCGGCGGCTTTATAAAAGAAAGAGGCAGGCAAACCAGAACTAGCCATCTTGCTCTTTACTGCCATGCATTGCTCCCTCTCTGTTATGATAAAACAACAAAATACACACCAGACACCAGGACCATGCTCTTGGATCTTTCAGCCTCCAGGCCAGGCATTGAATAGGTAACTATTATCTGGTATGTGGTATTCAGTTACAGCAACAGAAAGT
The DNA here is from genome assembly GCA_004027025.1 of Myocastor coypus. NCBI lineage: Eukaryota > Metazoa > Chordata > Mammalia > Rodentia > Myocastoridae > Myocastor > Myocastor coypus. The sequence goes on from PVJA010000774.1 coordinate 53,167, forward strand.
GGACCTTTCCCTTACCTTTTCATAGAGGAAGCCAGAAAGCCAACAGTGATCCCCGCCTATCTTCAGGCCTTTAAATGAGGCCTTAGCACAGGACCAGGCGCACATAAGGCATTCACCAAATGTTGCCTTGCTAAATTAGAAGTCTCTGAGCTTCTGTGATGGTGGTGCTTGCCTATTAGAAAGTACACATGACCTAAAACACACACACGAAAAAAAAAAATAAGTCTAGGAAGTTCATAGTTCATCTAATTCCGATGTTAGTTTATTCTCTCTTTTTTTTTCCCAGAATGATTACATCAGCAAAAACACACTGCATTTAGTGCTTCCACAAGGCCTCCTTGCATTGCTCTGACAGGACAGGGTGAATAACACACTCTTGCATATGTCCCAAGGTGGGAAGAAGCAACAGTGATGAGGGGAGATGAAGATGGTCACACAGAGGAGAGAGGTATCACCCAAAGTAACCTTGATGCAGAGCTGGGGAGGGAAGCAGAGGGAAGCAGGTACTGCCTGAGATGCCACTGATACTGGAGGAAATTAAAGGAGGAACAGGAAATGAAGCTGGAGACCTGGACAGGAGAGGGCTGAGTGAAAGCCAGAACCACTCTGCTTAGGAATTTCAATTCTTGTGGGAGTCAAAGGCTCAGCAGAGAGGGCTAGGTTAGCAGGATGCCCAGGCATGAACACTGGGCAGAGAGTCGAGCCTTAGCTTTGCTATGCTCAGGAGCTTGGCATTAGACTTGTACAGCACCATTAAATCTTGTTTTCTCTAAGTGTGAAATGAAGAACAATTGCATCTCTTCCCAACCTTGCAGAGTTTTTTTTTTTTTTTTTTTTTCTGACAATACGCTGGTAGTCTCCATATCTATGGATTCAACAAACCTTATAAATATTAAACCCTTAAATTGGTTTTAAAACCAATTTAGTCTAGACATGTGTTTATTGTCATTATTCCTTAAAAACAAAATGAAACAACTATTGGTGTAGTATTTTTATCACACAAGTTGTCACAGTGTTACCTAGAGATGATTTATAAGGGTTATTTACATATAACCTATTTATCAATAGGCTATATGCAAACCCTGCCATTTTATATGAGGGACTGGAGCCTCCTCAGATTTTGGTGGTCTTAGAAGTAATCAGCTAGTGATACAAGGGATGTGGGATGATTGTGTAGTGGAAAATGACAACAATAAGCAACATAAAATGTAGTGCATAGTGGAAATCCTACCACTATCATTTGTACCTCCCTTTGCTTGGGTACTATTTCAGATTTGACTCTGGTTTCCTGGAGCTTCAGAAGGTTCTGCCATCCCCTGCTGGAGATCCATCTGAGGAAAAAATCCCTAGGGTCAACTCAGCTGAGTTTTGCCGTTGTCACCGGTGCCTCCATTGCCCCCAGGGATACGGGTACCAGGAAGGCATAGCTTCAGGTTCTCACATGGCCATACTGTGAGTTCCACTGTCACGTTTTGCAAATTCCTTACATTTTCTTTAGTCGTTATTTTATAAGCCACACAATACAAATCACAACTCATGGCAGTATGGTAATTAAAATCTAAGAGTTTGAATATAAAGAACCTATGCACTTCACCTCACTAAGGCTGGGAAAATAAAGAGATGAACCCAGTACTCTGAACACAATAGGTGCTTTGGACACTATGCTGATGATTTTGAAAAATAATTACAATTCTGCTTATTATTCTTAGTAATATGAACTGACCCCTCCTAAAGTCCTGCTTATTACCAGAGGGTGTCATTTCTGAAGGGGAAGCTCTTCACCTCTGAAGCCACTGGCCCATGGCTCCCCACCCCCTTCATGGCCCTGCTCTTTCATTCCACTGGAAACTCTCAGAGGCACCTTGACGTCTAGCAGCTGTTCTCTCAGCTCTTTTTAGTAAAACCATGAACTACTGCGACTGTGCTTATCACAGCCACAAGTTACAATGATTGGTAACAGGTTTTAATTTCCTGCCATCATCCTTCTGGAACTGCAAACCCATTCAGCCCCATAAGGAGAAGGCCACACATAGCTACTACAGAACAGAAACAGAGACCTGAAGATGAGAATAAACAATAGCGGCGTCCAGCCCTCAACCACTGAGCCCCTAGTCACTGCAAGGCAGAGGAAATCCTCCAAGCACCTGTGTACACTGTTTCTCAGTGTGCATAGCATATTTAGAAAACGATTTTTGACAGTATACAATCACATACTGATTCCTAGCATGCAGAGAATTGAATGAAGGATGGTAATAAGGAGGGCCCTGGCTGTGAGCTTACAAGAAGACGTGCAAAGAGGAGAAAGGGCACCAGAAGTCCAGAAGTGCCTGCCTGTGTCTCCATCCAAAGCATGGCTCAGAACTTGGCAAGGAGGAAAATTGACACGGGTGTCTATTTCCTGCAGAGAAAATTTCAACTTCGTGAATAACTGCCCAAGGTATCAAGGATCACAAAGTCAAAAGTAACTAGATTCATTAATTTTTATTAATTCATTTAATTTGTATTAAAATTGACTATTGTTACCAACTAAAACTAAGTCATCTCTGACGTTCATTTGCCCCCTCTAATCTAACCCATTTGATACCAGTGATGGCACCACCAGTACCAGAAATGATGGAGCAAGTATTGACCCCAAAACCTCAGTTGTTTTTGCCTGCAAGTGGCTGGGCCAAGGTACCTGGTTTCTGTCTCTACCTCACCTAACATCATCCCCTGAGGATACAGAGTGGCTTCCCTGGTTACAATAGCATCTAGAATGCTTCTGGCTTTCCACTGATATTTCCTACATTTCACTAATTACATCTTAAATTTTAATGTCGTGGATAGTCAGATATTCAAAAATGTAATAAATGGCTAGAGATCCACTGGAAGAAAGATAAACAGATGTCCTGCTCCTCTCTTCTGTCATGACCTCTTTGTCATATTCTCTCTATCTCTTGCTTTTTTGCTCCTTAAACATGTCTAGAGTCCATTCTAAAACCCAAACCAGGAGACCCCCTACCAGCAAATTGTTATCTAGGCTTTGTACAGCCACTGGTATTAGAATAAGCCTCACATGGATAATGGCCAGGCAGGCTGGGTCTTCCCACTGAGTTAACCACACTTCCAGAGGAGCATGTGGCATGAAAAGATGTCACAGTCTGGACAGACCTTGGGAGTACATGAGCGTTAGAGTCCTATGTCACCCGCAGGAGACTACAGATGCTGTGTGCCTCTCCAGATCACATCCACTTGGAAGCAAATGAGAGCAACCTCAGTCTCATTGGAAAAGCACGTTAGGCATTAAGCCTTCTTCAGCTCTATTTAACGAGTTTTGGCTGTTATTTGTTCATTCTGAATTTCTGGTCCTCCACAGCACAGTGGCAGACATGAGGAGGAGACAAATCCTTCCTCCGAGGAGGCTGGATCTCATATAAGACTAGAGCCTTAGGCCTAATGCAACTAGAACCACAGGCTAGTTGAGCTGATAATCACTGCTCACCTTGCCTAAGTGATCTGAAAGACTGAGCCATGGTTCCAAGTTGTTATATCCATCCATTAGATAGAGATAAGTTAGCTCTGGCCAAGATTTAGTGTTCCCCAAGGTTTCTTCATCCCGACTGAAAAACCATGACTCAATCAACAACCACGAGGAGTCTGATGGTGCATAATGAAGATGGACAGCCGGGGATGTGTGAAATTAAGGAACAACACAGCAGAGATTGCCTTGGGCTGCTCTGTCGCCTTTTTCTATATACCTGAGAGGACATTACAAAAGTCTGCTACCCAGAATTACACACACAAACACACAGACACAGAGAGAGAGAGAGAGAGAGAGAGAGAGAGAAACATCTAAGAGACCCTATTTCTTCAAGTCAAAAAGTCAAATGAAGAATTTCCCAGTAACAGAGATCCATTTTGGCAGAGTTATTGTTTGAATCTTAGTGGAATCAAAGTGCAATCAACAAAGTCCATCAATAAGGACTAGGAAGCCAAGGTTTCTATCTACTCCCATGTAAAAAGGAAGTCACAGGAATACTTCTCAGGATGAGCTCAGCAGGGTGTACCAGTAAGCTGAGCCTATCCAACTTGGGCTAATCAGAGCACCTATCCCTGTGCATGGGTTCTCACATATGTGTGCATGGACACACACACACACACACACACACACACACACACACACACACACTGTCAGTGTGTGAGTGTCCATTCTCATTTGGTATCTAGAAGACAGAACAAAGTGGTCCAAGACGTAGTGAACTGACACTCTGCTTTACTCCTTTGATGGTTTCTTTAGGACCCAGGGAAGATCTGAATCTCCACACCACAGATATCAGGGAAAAAGAGAAAGCTGGTGGGAAGACTGAAAGCAAATAAATAGGCAGCACTAGTATATGCTGTGCTGTCTCCATCCCACCTCTGCAGTCATTAGCATCCAGCAGAACCTTGATCTTCCATTCCCAGATGCAGAGCACCCAGGGGAGCCATCCCACCACATCCACCATATATGTTAGAACAACAGAACCAGAGAGAGAGAGAGAGAGAGAGAGAGAGAGAGAGGAGAAAAAAAAACTAGGACCTCCTTTTTATAGGGTTCACTGATTAACCTTTTGGGCTAAACCATGAAAACCATATTACATAATATCTATAAGCTGTTAGCTTAGGATTGAACATTTTTGCAACTTACTCCAATGCTCCTTTTGTAGGGTGTCATGTATATATAGGCATTTAAAATACAGAGCAAGGAGCTCTTCTATGCTATTCAGGGTTTCATACCCCTAAGTGTCTAATGACAGGTAAAGCACCAATGAAGCCCTATCAATGGTTCTCAACCTGTGGGTCGCGACCCCAGCAGGGGTTGAACGACGAAAACATAGGGGTTGCCTAAAGCCATTGGAAATCATAACTGTAGCAAAATTGCAGTATTGAAGTAGCCACCAAAATTATTTTTTGGTCTGGGGTCACAGCAACATGAGGAACTCTATTGCGGGGTCACAGCATTAGAAAGGTTGAAAACCACTGCCCTAGGTGAGGAGCACTATAAACAAGACTTGCCCAAGGTGCACCAGCACAAGGTGCCCGCGCATGAGAAATGAGTCTGCACTCTGGAGAAAGAACTCAGAGGAGGATTCACAAAGAAAGTTGGAGAAAAGACTTATTGGGTAATGCTCTGTCCTGAGTAAGTGTGAAAGCACATCTCCAGATCCAAATAGGATGCATGAGGTGCATTTCCTTTGCACTGAGAAAATGACTTTTGTTTTTAAGCACACAGGCATTTACCCTCCCAATTGCGCAAAGTAATTTTCTCTGAGCACATGAAATACTTCATGGGTCTTCTCACTTCCCTTTCTATAAGACCCTCTCACAAAATGCTATCAGTGCTCCCTAGAAAATGCAATCCTTTCTTGGCCATCTGTACTTGGGTCTCATAGCTATCCTGCTCTTCTGACCTGATGCCACTCCCTTTCTCTTGAAGCTGCAAACACTTCTATTGAAAATTGGTCTCCTGCACTCGTGTGCTACATTTCCAGCTCATCCTTTCCTGATAATCTTCCAGTCTCTTTCATTCTGGGATCTCAGGAGTATTTCTGCAGGGCAGAGAGGGGAAAAGGTTAGAGCCTAGGGCTTTACTCTAGAAATTCTCTAATTTATTCCATTGACCAAGAGAATCCTACCTCCTGTCTGAGGTCTCTTTCTTCAAACAAAAGACTGCACATCTTTTTCACAGGACACTCAGCTGTTTAATGAAACCTCAGGTCCTTTATGTCTTGTAACAAAAAGTGAATTCTAACAATGGCTGAAAAATTTCCTGGAGAGATGACAGTGTGCCTGTGCAGCTCTTTAAGAGATCATTGTGTGTGGCCACAAAGAACTTTGTAGAGTGGTGGGTAGGTGGGAAAAGAGCCTTCTGACACTCACACCCTCTCGTCTGCTGCTGTGACCCTCTTGGAATAAGTGAAATGCTAAACATTTGACACCATCCACACATGAAGAGCCAACACTAGGCATTTCCTCAAGGAGTTCTCTTCAGAAAACATGTATTTCTGCATGCAATTTTGGATATTATGTTAATCATATGAAATTATTTTCACTCTATCTAGCAGTTAATTATATTGTTAGTTATATCTAGTAATTGATTAAGTTGTTAATCATATCCAATAATTAGTTATATCCATTAATTACTCTTAATTATTGCACTACATATTTTATATCTGTTTATCTTGTCTTTACAATTGCTAGAACAATCCTACCATGTCCGTATAGTCCATGTGATAATTAAATGAGCTATAAAAGGCAAAGGATAATGACGGCACATAATAGTTGGTAGCTCAAATAAATGCTGCTGTTTGTATTCTTGGTATTGCCGATTCCATGAAATGGTAATTTATTATGCTTATAAAAGATTTCAGTTACTGAAAGTCTTCATGTTCACTGCAGGTTATTATCTTCATTTATAGTGGATCAAAGAAGTTAAGCAACTTGCCCCAGGGCAGAGGCTTGCCATGACTGCATTGGGAAAAACAGAGTGCAATGGCTTCTGGAGCTTTGTACCTCACAGGAGAGAGATCTGAATCGCAGCTTTGCTCGTCGTTAGCAATGCAGAACTGAATGCATTACTTTGCCTTTCTAGCCATCGAATTCTTTATCTATAATGGATTGTGTTGTTCAAATAAGATGATTGATGAAAACCACTTCTGGCTATGTCTGGCATAAAGTATGTGTTCAGTGAGCAGTAGCCCTTGTCACTAAACTAAGATTTTCTGAATCCAGCACTCTTTCTACTCTGTAACTCTAAACATAGCATACTTCAAAATCTAAAGTTGAAACTAACTGGTAGTTTTGCATACAAGTCTACTATCACCTAAGAGGTTTTGAGAGCAGATACCTGAGCGATACAGCATGGAGTACAGAGCTGAGGAGCCGGTAGATGCCCAGGGCTTACATCCTAATTTTAAACAAAAGAAAGCAGAACATGCAAATACTCAGGTCTCTGATGTACTCCAAATGTATGCTAGACTCCGATTTAACACACAAGAAGAAGGAGCAATTTCAGTTATCTGAGAGCTACAAGCAACACAGTTCTTCCAGAAGCAGGGTGTCTTCTAAATCCCTATCATATATATTAATAATTGGTTCATTATTAAAAGATATATCAGAGAGGGAGAAGACATAGAAATCATGACTGTAGACTGACTAAGAATAAAACTTTCTTGATGATGCAGAAAGCAATAGGATTCAGGAAGAAAATGGCCATGAAATTTTAGCTTCTTTTAATAACATATGAAAATATGTTTTCTAAATGTATGCATTGATGATTTTGCACTTTAAAGTTGAAATTTGACTTTGAATTCAAATGCCATTGCCTGACTAATATATGACCTTGACTTCTATATTGAAACTCTCTGAATTTTATTTAAAAGAGGTACAAATATATGTAGCCCATATTAGAACTGCTGCTGAAATTAAGCAACGTGTGTAAAAAAATCTAGCACAGTGCCTGGCACATAGTGGATACTCCAAAACAATTAACTCCTTTACCTCAGGTTTCCACAGGGCAAGACAATATATGGCTGATGTGGAACACTGTTTTAGGAGTAATAAAATTATGACGCTATAATTATGGATGCTTCTAATGAAAAAAGACACAGTATTAAAGTAAGAAGGATCACTTAACAGAAAAATCTGTGACTAGCTCAGATTGCAAAAGGCCAAGCACAAAACACCTACAGGAGTATACATGCACAAGGAGAGGCATAAAATCCATGTTGAACAAATGCATGAGGATGCTGTACATGGGAGTGGAGCCGAGCCACAGCTGACTGAGAATCTCAAAACTACACTGGCAACATCCAGTCTTTGAAGATTAGTCTGGTGTAAATAGCTGTTGAGGAATCTTGCTTAGCAGAAATTAAATACTACTAACCTGGGAGAACTCTGTGTGCCGTTTCTTCTTATCTTTTCTCCAAGGCCAAGGCGAACAGTGCCAATGTGCAACTGTAGCATCAGAAAAGGGAGGAGGGCCTGGTGAGATGGCTCAGTGGTCTAAAGTGCCTGCTTGGGATAGCTTGGGCGGCTTCAGGGACCACGGTTCGATTCCCCGGCACCACATGCTGCGCCAGCCCTGCCCTCGGGGTGGGCTGAGCCGGCCATAAATATGAGTGAATAAACAAATAAAGGTTCTGAAACAAGAAAAAAATAAATAAAATAAAAAATTCTTAAAAAAAAAAGAAGAAAAGGGAGGAGATGAAAGGGTGTCTTGGGCCCAAAGGGAACAGGAGCATATCTACAGGGCATCCAAGAGCACCAGCTGCCTTCGCCATAGAGTGAAGAACAACTGTGAGTTGCTGTGAAGACCTTCACTTTTTTTCCTCCTGGTATGAGTGCTGCCTTGAGCACAGAAGCATCAGGACCCATCTTGGGTGCTAAAGAAACGGCCAGAGCTGCTGTGTCGCACAAAAGCATGAGGGCAGGGGCACATGCCAGGTGGGAAGTTGAATTGTGCAATAATGCTCTAAGTCAGAACTGATGGTTGAATGAACCCAGACGCTAATGGTGAGGAAGTGAGAAGTAGAGCCTTCTGGGAAAATATTAAATATTTTATCAAGCAAGAGCTCAAAAATATATAAGAAAGTAAGAGCACAAAAGTTGAGTTTCAACTCATCAGAAAACTTCAGCTTGTGGCATGTTTTGCCTTTTCTCTACTCATTTCCCCCAAATCCCATTGAATTAGTGACAAGTAAATATTAGCGTATAAATAAATCAGTGTGGATCTCTAAAAGTTAGGTTCCAGTTGGAGGCATAGCTGCATTTCTTTTCTCACATTTGAAAGCCTTAATAATTCCTTAAAAGCATCAAATATCTAATCAGTATTCAAATTCACTTAATAGTCTCTTTAATTATGTTTTTATAATTTGGGGACTATCTGTATGCAAAACAGTTCTCAAAGAACATTTATTTTATACCTCCTAAGGTTTTGAAACCTAGAGATGTCTTTCCCTCTGGAATTTTCTGTAAAATTACTTTTGAAGAAATCAGATTTTTAATACAGTACTTTTCCCACAGTTTCAACTTTGCTAAGTTCAGCCTATGAGTTGAACGTTTTTGTTTGCCTCCTTAAATGTTTCATTAAGTGGTAATAAAATTTACATCCCGGATCAAGTTCTACTTTATAATAATAATAGTAATAATAATAATAATAATAATAATAATAAGTGGCAGTAGTAGTATTAATATTATTTGTAAGAATACTTTGTAGGTGGTCATTAAATATTTTTAACAGGCCACACATATGTCTCATTTTTCCCTCTTTGCATGTGTGTGTGTGTGTGTGTCTGTGTGTGTGTGTGTGTGTTGCTGGTGGCCATTAAAAAGTCCCGTATTGCTCCATGATTTCTTTCAGGTTTGCAAACCAATGATACCTCTGTAATATTTCATTTTGTTTATATGCTGTAAAATTGTAAAGAAAGGATATTTTTTCTCATCAAACATTTGATTGCCCTAAGGTATAATTTGAACAAACAAGCTTATTTTGTCAGTTTTGGCAATAACTTATCTTTGTGGCATTCTCCAAATATGAACAACGTGAGTCTTGTTACTATACCGTCTTGAACTAAAGGATATAAAATAATTGGCATATTTCAATACATTGTCCTAGCTATTCTACAATCAAACCTTTCGGTAAAAATTGTGATGTATTAATGAATAAGACAAAGAAAAGCTGTTTAACACTCACCTCGTTATCATGATACCCTTGGTGAAGACAACCTGCGTAACTCCAGAAGCATATGATTGTCTTAGCACGGATGCAGACCCTCTCCATCACATCTGTCAACCTCCTGCCGCAGTTTGCTCTTCAACCCTTGGTGTTATGGCTTCCCTCTTGGTAGCCTCCCAATGCTCCACGTGTTAAAGCCTTGCTCACAGTCCTGGTGGTGAACTCTTTAGGAGGTGCAGTCTAGTGGGAAGAGGTCAGGTCTTCTGGGATGGGCCTTTGAAGGGACATTGTGACCTCCATGTTCCGCTATATGTTCCTCCTATGACACCTGTGTCACCAGAGACAGGCTCATGAAGCTGTGGACTGAAACTTCTGAAACTGAGTTAGGTAAACATTTTCCTTTATAAATTTACTTGCTCAAGTATTTTGTCACTGACACACCTACAAATCATGTCTCACCATCTTTGACTTATTGTGTCAAGACTGTTATACAAACTAAATCATGCATAGTCTCTGAAATTTGCTTTTTCTTATGCAGCATAATTGTGGAAAGTCATCTAGGTTATTGCATATATTGGTAGTTCATTCATTTTATTGCCGAAAAGTATCCCATGGCACGGATGTGCCATGGTATGTTTAAACAGTTCCACTTTGAAGGACAACCGGGTTTTCTTGAGAGCTTCTATAAGCATTTGTGTGTAGATTCATGTGTAATATAATTTTTATTTCTCTGGGGTGTATGTTCAAGAGAACAACAGCCGGTTCAAAACTTGCTCATATTTTGAAGAAATTGCCAAAATGTTTCACTATAACTGTACTACCTTGTATTCTCATTCATTATATGAGTGACAAAGTCTCTCCACATTCTCATGAAAGTCTTTGTTCTTGTTTTCTTTTGCGACTTAATATGGTGAAAATTGCCCTGGGATCCTTTCTTCTAAATGTACAATTTATTCTGCTACCATGGAATTACCTGTACATTGTTGCCAAAAGCCACAGGTTCCTGAAACACTCTGAATTTTAATATTGGTTTAGTCTATTTTCTCTTCGTTCTTCATTGCTGCCATAGAGGACCAGGCTGTCCGCTTCACCTTCAATGATGCCTGTTGGGAAGATTTGAGGTTTCCGTCCCCATGATAGATTTGCAGTGATGACCGGTGGATCAATGCACTGTTGCACATGTGGCCTCCACTAACCCTGTGGGTTAAGGGCCCTGGTGAACCCGCTACTTCTGGCAGTTGTCAGAAGCCCAAAGCCTCCACTGAGCTTCCTGTGATTGCACTCTACTGAGTAACGAAAGTGTGAGCCACACTGCTACCTAAAAAGGGAAAAAGCCAGAAGTTCTGTGCTCTTTCTTCTGTGAACTACAGTACTTCTAGCAAGGGGAGATGAATGCCTGTGTTCCTCACTGGGTCTCATTTGCGACACACTCACTAGGTTTTTGAACCACAAAAGAAGTCAAGATTATCTAGTTGACCTTTTCTAGGATAGGTTAAGATGGGAAAAATATTTTTCAGTATTGTTTGGCTAGAGAAAGATGGCCATGTTCTAAAGTTTTCTGTCTTCTGAGGTTGTTCTTCTCCTTGTCCTTTGACTACAGAAAACAGGATTTTGAAGGTACTTTACTACCTGCAACCACTGGCACTTTCACATTACAATACTAAGACTCCAAACATTATACACATGAGGCATAAAAAAGGAGAAAAAACTCATGGAAGTCATTGCTGAGGTTTTGTTTAACATTAGGATACCCACTTTCTTCTCACATCTTTCAGAGCCTTATTTTATAGATAATGTCAAGAATTTATTTGTTCTTAGCAAGAAGTATAAGAGAAAATACAACTACTATAGATTCCTAGAGGCAGACGTCTATTGTTACCTTTAATAATGAAAATATTCAGTATTTAGTTAAAAAGAGAGCATCTTCAAGTTGATTCTACTTTTCTTTTAGTAATATCTGAGAAGTCTTTGACAATATCCTAAATTTATAGTAATGTGGCCTGGGTTTGTCATCCTACTATCTGTGTAAAACTGTGCATATGCAGATATGTTTTAAAATAAAAACAACAATATTCTCAGTAGAAATATCATTGTGGAAAGCATTTCAGGTAGATCTTTTTGCATTTTTATTGTGCAAGTGTGTGTAGCATACAAGTAGTTTTAAACCCACTTGAGTCCTGCCAGTCTCCACAGTTACATCAAAAATGCTACCTATGGGATAGAAGTAAAGCTCATTTCTTTTGCTTAGCTTTTTCACTTTTTTATGATTGCCTCATTCTCAGTTTGATTTTGATTTTTTTTCAATCAAGCAGAACATTACTTAGTTTGTGTCAAATAAGCAAAAGTAGGTATAGACAGAGATTTTTAGCTGTGTTCTTCATTCCCGAAACCTGTTCACTCTCCCTCCCACACCTTTCTGATGGTGTATTAAACTGATGATGTGCGAAACAACGTGTTCCTGAATTTTCTATTGTAACAATATTTTGTGACTTCTGTGCACATCTCAATTCTACATTTGTTGCAAAAGCTCAATGTCATGTTTTAATTTTTTATTAAGAATTTATTTATTTATTTATTTATTTATTTATTTATTTATTTTCGGGAAGGACCTACTGGGTGTTCAGGGGCTCACTATACCTCTCAAGAACTGGGATTACAGGCTCGCGCCACCAAGCCCAGTCTCAATTACCATCTGAGCGCACCCCGGGGGCGGGGCAAGCACTGCAGGTCTGGGGATGAAACCCCTGGTCCCTGTGTCTGCTTGCAGGTTCTTTAATCCGCAAAATCTGATGCAAGGTATAAATGAATGAGAACAGGTGAAGGTCAATCAAAGGTATTTCAGCCGCAGAAACAGAAAGTGGAATAACTGACAGCTGATATGGGGCTGCTGTGCTGGCAGCAGGACCTAGAGCAAAGGTCAGGAGCTTAATTTTATATGTGTCCAATTTGAGACGTCTATTACATACCTACTTTGAAATGTGAAATTGGTAATTGGGAATATGAGTCTGGAATTCAGGGCGAGGTCATATTAGAGATGTGAATTTTGAAGTCCCTGTCAAGGAGTTAGTATTTAAAACCCTGGAAACAGGTGGTATTTCCAAATAAAGGCTCTACACTGGAAAGACAGCGGTGGCAGACTTGTTCTTTGGAAAAGGAGTAGCTGATACAAGAAGCTACAGAAATGTTGATGAAAACTGAGGCTGTTATGAAAAAGAGACAAAGACAGAGACAGAGGGATCCAGAATATGGGAAACAAAGAATAGAATCAGAGATGGATTAATGGATTAGGAGAAATACTAGACAAGAGCAAGCTGCACAAGACTTTCTCAACAGGTTATTGATGAGATGGGAACAGTGCAGGGGGTCGAGATGAAAGTGGATGGTGAGCCAAAACTGGGCAAAGATGAGCTAAAATGATGCCTGAAAGCTGAAAAGAAAGTGGCAGAGGAGGCCAAGTTGAAAGAGCTCTATGAGAAACAGCTAAGCCACACTATTGCAGCTGCCACCAATCACACTACTGACAGCGGTGTGGGTGCTGAGGAAGAGAACCTAGACACAAATCAGTACTACATGATCCACAGTCAAGCAGTGCACCAGCTAAAGGTCTGTGGTGAGGACCCATACCCACACAAGGTCCACATAGACATCTCACTCACTCAAGGAATACAGTCTCTTGCAGCCTGGGGATCACCTGACTGATATTACCTTGAAGGTGGCAAGTAGAATCCATGCTAACAGAGCTTCTGGGGGAAACTCATCATGTATGACCTTTTAGGAGAGGGAATCAAGTTGCAAGTCAAGGCCAATTTCAGAAATTATAAATCAGAGGAAGAATTTATTCATATCAGCAACACACTGTGTAGGGGAAACATAGTCAGAGTTCAGGGGAACCCTGGGAAAACCAAGAAGGGTGAGCTAAGCATGATCCCCTATGAGATCACACTGTTATCCCCCGCCTGCACATTTTACCTCACCTGAAATTCAGCCTCAAGGACAAGGAAACACGGTACTGACAGAGGTACTTGGACCTGATGCTGAATGACTTCATGAGGCAAAAGTTTATCATCCGCTCTAAGATCATCACGTATATAAGAAGTTTCATAGATAAGCTGGGATTCCCGGAGATTGAAACTCCCATGATGAATGTCATCCCAGGGGGAGCAGTAACCAAGCCTCTTATCTGTTACCACAATGAGCTGGACATGAACTTGTGCATGAGGACTGCTCCAGAGCTCTACCATAATATGCTGGTGGTTGGAGACACTGGTCGGGTTTATGAAATTGGATGCCAGTTCTGATATGATGGAATTGATTTGACACAACCTGTGAGTTCCACATGGCCTATGCAGACTATCTTGATCTCATGGAAATCAGAGAAGTTGGTTTCAGGCAGTTACAAGGTCACCAATCACCCAGATGGTCCTGAGGGTCAAGCCTACAAGATTGACTTCACCTCACTCTTACAAAGAATCAGCATAGGGGAAGAGTTAGAGAAAGCTCTAGGGTTGAAGCTACCTGAAACCAGCCACTTTGAAACAAAAGAAACTCGCAAAATTCTTTATATCTGTGCAGTAAAATCACTGTTGAATGCCCTCCACATTGGACCACAGCCAGGCTCCTTGATAAGCTTGTTGGGGAGTTCCTAGAAATGACATGCATCATCCTATGTTCATTTGTGATCACCCACAGATCATGAGCTCATTAGCTAAACGGCATCACTCTAAAGAAGATCTGACTGAGCACTTTGAGCTCTTGGTCATGAAGAAAGAGGTATACAATGCTTACACTACACTGAACGAACCCATGAGGCAGCGGCAGCTGTTCAAAGAGCAGGCCAAGCCCAAGGATGCTGGAGATGGCAAGACCATGTTCACTGATGAGAACTTCTGTACAGCCCAGGAGTATGCGCTGCCCCACACAGTTGGCTGGGGCACAGGCATGCATCACCGTGTTCCTCAAAGACTCCAACAACATCAAGCAGGTGCTCCTATTTCCTGTCATGAAGCCAGGGACAAAAAGAAGGCTGTGGCAAGCACTGACATGGTAGAAAGCACAACGGTTGGCACTTCTGTCTAGAAAGTAATTCCAACTCATGTAACTCAGGCATCTGCATTTTTGTAAAAAGTTCAAGTCTGTGAAGGGATTCTTGTGCGCAGTCATCCATGTGACTGCAACTCAGTTCAGGCAGCAGAAGTGAGTAGAGGAACTAAGAATTTCTTTTAAGTCCTTCTTACCAAATAATCCATTTGTGTCTAAAAAAATAAAGAAAAGAAAAAACAGTAAGCCTCTCAAAAGGAACACTTGAGTCCTCATTACCCAAGCAATAAGCAGGTGTAGTGCCTGCTTTCTTATCTACTGTGTCACTTCCATGGACTTTCTTTTTTTTTTTTTTTTTTTTTTTTTTTTTTTTTTTTTTTTTTTTTTTTTTTTTTTTTTTTTTTTTTTTTTTTTTTCTTTTCTTTTTTCTTTTTTAATCAGCCACAGTCCAGCGTTCAGCTATAAACAGTTTCATGACTTGAAAAACACAGGCTCACCTGAGATAGATGGTCCTCCTTCTTTCTGACCTAACATCAAAAGTCAATAATAACCTAGCACTACTTAACAATGCCTCTGTATTTCACCTCTCTTTGTCTCACCACATGTGCTAGTAAGATTTAATGTTACTGGACACAGAGTGAGAGAGGTCTAACTTGGACCATGTTTCAACAATTGAGTCCATAGTTAGCTAACATCAAGACTGGAGCTTCATAGCAGAAGAGCATGGCTGAGCAGTGCTTCTTAGTTCATGCATGACAGAAAGAACTTGGAAATAGGGCCAGACAGAAAGTGGTCAGGAGCCATATATAGTATCCAAAGTTATCTCTCTATAACCTAATAATGCAGAAATACCTAATAATGCAATTTACTAATCCAGTGGTACCTCCAAAATCAATTGGGTTGACATACCACAACATCTTAGTCAGTTTCCTCATTGCTAGGACAACATGAAAAGCACTCATGACTTAAAGAAGGAGTGGTATGTTGTGGCTCATGTTTTAGAAGTTTAAGTTCTTGTGGCCTCAGGAAGTAGAGTGGTGGAAGGAGAAAGCCTATTCCCTTCATTGTGGATAGGAAACAGACAAAGAAGGAAGATGGATTCAGACCTTTCCAGGTCATTCCCAGTGGGCCATCTTTCCATCTCTTCAGAACAGACCCCAATTCATAACAGCAAGGCATCAACTGCACGTGCTTTCCAAAAACCTATCTATGAACACATGGTGTGCTTGAGGGACATGTCGCTAATGACCATGTAGTGTAAACATTGTATTATCTCATCACATCACAAGGGGAGGAAGGAGGAATTCTGTTCTTCCCCAAGTTTCCACAGAAATTGACCTCAAGGTTTTCTCACTTTGCTACACCCCACCCCTATTTTATCTCCTATTTTGAGACAGAGCCTGGCGACATTGTCTGCATAGCACTGACGTTTGTCATCTGTCTGTCGCAGCCTCCCAAGATGGTAGGATTATAGGCATATACCTTCAGTAAGATACCTGAAATAGAAAGACTACATTTATGTAACTCTCATAGCACATTATTACAGTTGCTCTATGTTATTTATTTTGGTTAGTTTCTCCTACCTAATTGATGTTTTAAACTTTTAGCATACGTGTGTGTGTGTGTGTGTGTGTGTGTGTGTGCGCGCGCGCGCGCGCGTGTAAGTGCGCGCGCATGCACGCACACATGCACACACGCACACACACACTGGGAAAATGTAGCATATCTTGAATTTGGCACTTTCTCTGAGCTCAGACATCCACTGAGGGTCCTGACATATACTTACAGTGATTAAAGAGATTACTGAATACACAGTGTGTTGTGCCCTTGATTCTTTCCAGGGACATATTTTATTGAGAGTCTGTGTCTTGATTATGATGACTACCTACAATGTTGTGATTTCTGAAATTCTTTGCTGGAAATAGCAGCTATAGTTTTTAGCTATCTTTATAGGAGGAATCTACTGGAAATGTGAAGATTTTCATAAAACTAAAAAGAAGAAGATGGAATTTTGGGTAATACCTATGACTAGGACACTATGGATGGTCAGTAGATAGGAAATATAGCACTTCTGTTATGAAGGATACATCCAGCAGGGACATGCTCAAGCTGGAGGCAATCACAACTGTCCAGGAAAACTACTAGAGTCTAAGAACTCACCCTAAATATTCCTCCAACATCACATCACTTCATCCAAATTCTCAGCCTTGGAGAGAAACATCCTACGGGCACAGTTTTGGTCCTATGTTTCCATCCTGCCTATCAGCTGGCACTACTAGGAGAGTGCGCTCTCCTATACTTCCTGCCATGGGCAGTACAGCAGTGCAGTCCACCAACAAGATGAGAAGTGGAGACAGTCTTTACAAATAAGGAAAGCTTGAGCACTGAGCAGGCAAAATTTAAATGGCAATTCATCACCAATGATAGAATTTGCAGATGCAGCAAGTTTCAATAAATGAACTCTATGCAAGTCATAATTATAGACAAGAGTTATATGTATCGACTGTAGACAATTTTATATATTTTATATGTGTATATTAATCAAATTGTGATGATTTGTTACTTTTTCTCCCTGATATTTCTCTCACCTTTTCCAGATCCTCCTCCCAATTTCTAGAACATGTAATATATCAGCAGTGGCATATTACTCAGTCATAAAAAACAAATTTGAGTCACTTGTTTCAGAAAATTAATATGTCTTGGGAACATAACGTTAAATAAATTGTATTCGAACACAAAAGGTTAAATATCAAGTAGTTTCTCTTATGTGAGAAACGCAAAATCCAAGTGGTTTAAAGAACAAAATAAGGTATTAACTCTAAACCTTGTATCTACAAGGACGAAAACTGCTAGCTAGCCACGTGTATTGGCACACACCTGTAATCCCAGCACGTGGGATGCTGAGGCAGAAGGATCAGTGCGAGTTCGAGACCATCCGGGGCTACAAAGTGAGCTCAAGGCCAGTCTGAACTGCATAGCAAGACCCTGTCTCAGAAAAAAAGAAAGAAAGAAAGAGAGAGAGAGAGAGAGAGAGAGAAAGAAAGAAAGAAAGAAAGAAAGAAAGAAAGAAAGAAAGAAAGAAAGAAAGAAAGAAAGAAATCTGTTAGCTAATATACTTCAGAGCTTCCATAATAAGAAATCAGTATAGTTGAGTGATGAAGCTAGACAGATAAAGGCAAGAAATGTTTTTAAAGAACTTATTAAATGTGTAGTCTATTATAAATAAAATATTGTAATACATAAGAGATAGTGCATTTATATATGGGTTTTATAGTCAAAGGGTGTTAAAAACCAAGAGTCCCGGGACAAAAGTGCTGGAAAAAATATGGTACAAATGTAACTGGAGCAAATATGAACAAAGGCAATTTCTTTCTTAGAAAATGGAGTGTTGTAGACTCAGAAACTTAGTAGAAGGGAATTGAAAGACCATACAGTTCACATATCTCATTTGACAAGAATGTAAATACAAAATCAAGGAAAGTGCAAGGACTACCCTCAGGATATAGGGCAAAATAGTATTGGAACCAGAATTAGAATTCAAATCACATGACTAACTCCATTAAAATGATAATAAATTGTCCAGGAATGTTTTTTTTACTTGACATTGATTGCTAAGAAAATAATCTGATGAAGTTTAAGGATTCAGATGTTTAATAGATGCCAATAACATCATGCAGCTGCTGAAATAGTAACACAAACTTTTCTTGTTATTAAAAGCATAATAATAACATACCATGTCTGTGGCTGGAAATAATGCTTCATCTTCCACTGTTCCTGGAGGTCCATCCTTTTTTTGGCCAATCACGTACAGCTATGACAATTGTAACTAACCAATAAGAATTCGGAGTAGGGACGGTGAAGTATCTACAATGGGACCAAAGTAGAAGGAAAAATGAATGGGGCAAGAAGCAGCTAAGGGAAAAGCTGGTGGCTTCCTTAAATTATACCAGGAATTATTTTATGTATTTTAATCAATTAAAATTATTGATAGATTTTTTTTTTTTTTTTTTTTTTTTTTTTTTTTTTTTTTTTTTTTTTTTTTTTTTTTTTTTTTTTTTTTTTTTTTTTTTTTTTTTTTTTTTTTTTTTTTTTTTTTTTGTGAGACTGGGGTTTGAACTCACGACCTTACACTTGCCATGCAGGCACTTGTGCCACAGAGCTATCTCCCCAGCCCCAATCATTGATAGATTTTAAATGTACATAATAGTAACATTTGTTATAGGGCACTTGTACATCTACATGATATATCTGATACATATTGTTTCGCATTCCCTCCCCTCTCTTTAACGCCATTCTCCTCCTCTCTTTCCATTTTTCTTTCTTTATTAGTTTTTATTCTTTCTCCATTCTTTCTTTCTTTCCTATTCCTCTCTTCCTAGCACCCTTTCCACTTTGGAGACTGTCTTCATTTTCCACAGTATCTACTATACATTTTGTTTTCTCACATCAGAGAAACATTGTGGTATTTCCATGTGTGTCTACCTTATTTCACTTGAAAGTATGGTCTTGAGGTTCCTCTATTTATCTAGAAATGCATCATGTATAACTTTCTTTGAGACTGAGTAGTACTATATTGTATAAAAATATACATCTTTATCCAATCATAAGAATGGGCATTTGGTCTGTTTCTATGATTTAGTTATTACAAACTCCCACTGTAAACATAGTTGTGCATATATCACTACAGAGTAGTATTTTTAACTCTTTAGGAAAAATAACATGAAGGGGACTAAGTGGGTCAATTGGAACCATTAGCTTTAGTTTTGTGAGAAATCTTTACACTAATTTCCACAGTGCTTGCAACAACCTACACTCCCAGTGAAAAAGGGTTCCTTTTACTACCAGCATGTTATTATTGACTTCTTGATAACAGTTCTTTCTGATGTGAGATGGAATATCTGCATTGTTTTAATTTTCATCTTTTGAATTATCAGTAATATCGAAAATGTTTTCATATATTTATTTGCCTGATGCCTGATTTGAGAAGTGTCTATTTAGATGCCTGTTTTTGGATTGGGACTCAAATTTAGGGATTTTTATTTTCAATTTTTATATATCCTATGTATAAGTCCACTGAGAAACAATTGGAAGAAACTAAAAGCCCATTCTGGGTTGTATTTGCACCCTGTTGATGATTTCTTTTGCCATGGCAAAGCTTTTTGGTAACATATTATCCCAGTTAGTGATTTTTTTTAATACTTTATATGTGTATAGGTTTTGTACAAAACTCTTTAACTACGTATGTGTCAATAGTTATACCTATTCTCTCTTCCAGATGATTTAATATGTCTGTTTTAACATTTAAATCTTCAATTAATTTTGATTTTAGTTTAATGAATGGTGAGATACATGGCTCTAGTTCTAGTCTTCAGCATGTGCAAAGCCAGTTTTCCCAGTACCATGTATTAAAGATTCTATCTTTAATTCAGTGAAGGAGTTTGGCCCCTTTGTCAAATACAAAGTAGCTGTGTTTGGAGTTGATCCTTCTAATCTGTTCCATTTATCTTAAGGTTTGTTTTCCTTTCCTTTTTTTTTCAGTATTATACTTCTATCACAGTAACTTTGAAATATAATTTCAACTCAGAATTGTGATGTGCCCTGATTTTTCTTTGTTGCCAGGAATTTATTTTTTCTATTCTAGGTCTCTCCCAAATTCATTTTAGAATTGTTATTTTTGTAATTCTGTGAAACATACTACCGGTGTTTTTATAAGGTTTGCATTAAATTTGAATAACAATGTTGGGAGTATGTATATTTTCCCTGTTTTCCTTCCCACCCAACATATCTTTCCATTTACTGATACCATAATTTTTTCTGATACCATAATTTTATCTTATTTTATTTTTATTATTTTTATGTGTTTAGTACAGGGTCTACAAGGTCTCACTGTGTAGATCTGACTCCTAATGACGCTCCTGTTTTCAGCCTCCCAAGTGCTGGGATTACAAGCACACACCACCATTCCCAGTCTCAATCACTGTCTCAGCACACTTCAGGATGGGCTGGCACAGCACCATAGGAACTGCACCCAGGCTGCTACACTCTGCCTACGCAGGCTCTTTAGTCCACCAAGCTGTCTGGCTGGCCTACTAAAGTCCTAATTTTAGAGACTTGTAACTTTCAGTGTAAAGATCTTTTACTCTTTTTATTAGATGAATTCCTAAATGTTTAAGTTTTTCAAAGCTATTATGAAAGGTATAACTTTCTTAATTTTGCTTGCTCTCAGTGAGTTTGTCATTTGTGTAGGAATGCTATTGATTTTTGAGCATTGTCTTTTTAATCTATCTATGCTACTGAACTTAGTTATTAAATGTTTGTCTTTTTATGGAATTATACTTAAATGTATGTCTTTTTATGGAATTTCTATGTAGAGTATCATGCCATCTACAAATAATGATAATTTAAATTTTCCCTTCCCCATATTTGTTCCTTTTATTTCTTTCTCTTGTCTAAATGTTCTGGATATTGTTTCCAGAACAATATTGAATAGGAATAGGAATAGTAGATGTCCTTGTCTTGCTCTTGACTTCATACTGAAAGCTCTCAGTTTTGGTGCATTTCGTATGATGTTGACCATTTGTTTGTCGTAGATAGCTTTTATCAGATTGAGATAAAGACCATCTAAACCAATTTTCTGTAAATTTTGTCCTGAATTGATGTTGGATTTCATCAAATGATTTTTTTTTATTGACATGACCATATGATTTCTAAGCTTGATTCTATTGATACATATTACATTTACTGATTTAGGTATATTGAACCATCCTTGCATCTCTGGGAGGTATCCCACTTGGTCATAGTATATAATCTTCATTTGCCTCATTCTGTTTGCCGGTATTTTACTGAGGATATTTGCATGTATACTCACTGGGGAGACTGCCTGTTCTTCTCTCCTTGAGGGCTCCTGTGGCATGACATATTCCTTTCCATCCTTTAATTTTACAGCTATCATTTTGTTTTTGTATGAAATGTGTTTCTTGTATGCAGCATGCTGCTTAATCTTGTCCCTTAGTCCAATCTGCCAATCTGTTTCTCTTAATTATTGAATTGAGGCTATTTAAACTGATGGTTGTAACTGATATTTATTGGATTATCTTGTCTCATTATTTTGTTTCTCTAGGTCTCATGTTTTTTTTCCCTGTTTAATTGCCTGTTGTATTATACTTATTTAGTATTTTTGGAAAAGCATTCTTTGTTATCTCTTTATAAAATATCCTTCAGGACATTTTGGAGAGCAGATTTCATTGTTATGAATTTTTTAGTTGTTCTTTTGCAGGGAAGTATTCTATTTTTTCCATTAATTTTTTTAAAGAATTTTTAATTTTTATTTATTTATTGTTTTCTTGTTTCAGAACCTTTGTTTGTTTATTCACTCATTTTTATGGCCGGCACAGCCCGCACCCTGAGGGCAGGGCTGGCACAGCATGTGGTGCCGGGGATCGAACCGCGGTCCTTGAAGCCGCCCAAGCTTTCCCAAGCAGGGGCTTTAGACCACTGAGCCATCCTGCCGGGCCCTTTTCCATTAATTTTGAAACATTGGGTTTCAGAGCACATCAGTCTGGCTTGGAGGTTGATTTCCGTTAGAAAGTGAAATTCTTCACTCCAGATTTCTTACGTTATTGTTCGGAAGTCTGCTGTGATTTAGAAAGGCTTTCTTTTATAGGTGATTTGCTTTTTTCTCTCTAAAAGCTTTTAATATTCTGATCTTGGCCGGGCGTGGTGGCGCATGCCTGTAATCCCAGCACTCGGGAGGCTGAGGCAGGAGGATCGGTGCGAGTTCGAGACCAGCCTGGGCTACAAAAGTGAGCTCAGGACCTGCCTCAACTGCGTAGCCAGACCCTGTCTCAAAAAGACAAAAAAAAAAAAAAAAAATCTGATCTTGTGTGTTTTTGGAATCTTGATTATTATATGCCTTGGTGTACGTAGATTTTGGTCATGGCTAATTGGAGTTCTGTATGCCTCACGGTATGTCTAATTATTTATCCATGCTTTGGTAAGTTTTCTGTCATTACTTCTTTTTTACATTGCATCTTGGTTTTACTTTGACTTTGTTCTACCTTAGGTGTTTCTTCTTTACATTGTCTTACAGTTGTCGGGTTGATTTTATTAAAACCCCTTGTTGTTTCTAGGAAATCTGTATTTTTGTGCGTGTTAATTGCAATCCTGTGTCCTAGTTATGATGTTCTCTTCTCAACTTGTCTCCTTGAGTGTGCACATATTCATGGAACATTTTAATTTACTGAGATCTATTTGAATCTGTTTCATGAATTACACTGCTTTCCTATGTTGGGTACTCGTTGTTTCCACCATTTTCTTCAGTTCTTTTATTA
>PVJA010000774.1:76327-110727 GCA_004027025.1 Myocastor coypus
TTTTTTTTTTTTTTTTTTTTTTTTTTTTTTTTTTTTTTTTTTTTTTTTTTTTTTTTCTTTTTCTTCGTTTAGTTAGTTGGTCTCTAGAGTCCTGTGGTAGTTTCCGGCTCAGAGCCAAACTCTGTAGTGGATAATACCAGCATGTCTGCAATAGATTGAGTGCTGCTTGCAGGGCTGATCTTATGCTCCCGATGTGAAAATTCTGGCAAGAGTCTCCAGCCAGGAACTTTCTGTCTGATCCTAGATTCCAGCCCACATCTCCTTACTCTGTTTATCTCTGTTTCACTCCCTTGGTTGCTGTGGCGCCCTCAGACAAAGAAAGTTCAAGGTTGTTTTCAGTTCCATGTTCAGTTAGCCCCTCCTGTCTGTTATAAATCCCCTCTGTTCCATGCCACTTTTTGCCCTCTCATGATGCTGGGAGCAGGGTGGATGTAATGCTGATTTCCTACTTGTTGCCCCATTGTGTCACAAGGTTGTTAGGAACAGGGCAGGAGGAATGGTGCTGTTCCACTCACTACCCTCACCATTGCTACTGTGATCCATAACTTTGTTGTTTCTAGAGGTTCCAATTAAAACTACTATGGCACGGGATAATAAAAACAAACAAACAAACAAAAAATTGGTGACCCATTATAGAAGGAGCAACTCTGTGTGTGCCAGAAATATTTGCTGTTATGTTCAAACAGCTTCTGTTTGGAGAGAGGTAAAAGGGTGGAGGGGCCAAATATCCCAAATATAATCCATGTGACTTAGGTTTGTGACATGATTGTAGCCCATGACCTTCTGTGAACTTTACAGAATGGCAGTTC
Source organism: Myocastor coypus (assembly GCA_004027025.1). NCBI lineage: Eukaryota > Metazoa > Chordata > Mammalia > Rodentia > Myocastoridae > Myocastor > Myocastor coypus. The sequence goes on from PVJA010000774.1 coordinate 77,137, forward strand.
CTGCTCCATATGCCATCAGGGGTCCCACAGGCATTTCTGTGAGCTGCTTCACTGTTTTATGAAGTCCTATGCCCACGTTTTGTTTGATCTACAAGTCTCTCATCTCAGACTGATTTTAGCATCAGAGCACATATCCTTTCCTTTGTTTCTTCCCACTACCTCAGTTTTTAGTTGATTTTCCCTGAGTAATATCATCATGACACTTCTTCAGCCATCTGTAACCTGCTTTCTGCATTAGGAACTCTTGTGAGAAAAAGATTGCACCAGAAAGATCACTATGTGAATTTTTTTTTTTTGAGCAGAATATATTTATTGAGAGAAAAAAAGCTCCTGTCTGAGAGACGTACAGAAGGGGGGTCCCGAATGGATGTCCCCCAACTATGTGAAATTTGAATAGAGATCCACCATTATCGGAGTATGGGCTCCCTGTGGGTTGGACTGTACAACACAATCGCATCTACTTAAACCATCATCCACTAATACAGACACAATTAGTATCACCTCCTTTTCAACTCCTGGTGCTTTTGTGTTTCAATTACTCTCCAAGTCAGGCATGATTTTTTTTTCTACCAGATATTAAATTATTTGACATTAAGCTCATTATAATGCCTCAGAGAAGAGTGACACTATCTTACTGATTTTGTGATCATTACAGTGGCTAGAACAATGAAAGATACACAGAAAGTGTTCAGTCAATACTGGCTGGATGATAGAGCCTTTGATGTTCTCTTTTATTCATCATTTTTCTGCCTCAGGCATCAATCTCAACCCACTTCCTGAACAGTGGCAAAAAGAAATGTGTTACACATGTGCATATAGTATCATAAGAGTGTCTTCAAGGAAATGAAGGGTATCAAGAAAATAAAGAGGATCCATATATATGTGCAGGATCATGTTACATTTAGTTTTTGAAAACATCAATAATTTGGCATCACACTTTTCTGCAGAAGGTTACACACGAGAGAAGCTGGTGTTATTTCCTCTTCCTATATTTTTCTATTTAAAAAATATATTGAGATATATGCTATTAAAATAAGATGAAAAGCTAGGAAAAGCATGTGTGGGGGGAGCTTTTCACACAGTTTCTGGCTCAAATATTGAATGAAGTGATGATGTTGTTTCTTATGTAATTGAGCATGTAATAAAGTGAATTCAATATTAAGCCTCAGTTTCCTCAACTAAAAATCAGATATAACATTAAATACAGGTACAAGTTTTCGGAGACTCAACACAAAGCTTAGAGCTTAACAGATATGTGGAGGTACAACTCGTAATCCTGGCTCTCTGAGATGCTAAGGTAAGCAAATCACAGCCTGGGCAATTTAGATAAAATTCACAAGATTTTATCTCTAAACAAACAAACAAACAAACAAATAAATAAATAAATAAATAAATGCAAACATGATTATGCAGCTTAATGTGAAAGCCTAGAGCTCAATCTCCAGTACCAGGAAGGTAGGAAAGAAGGAAGGAAAAGGAATGAAGGTAAGAATAGGAACAAATGAAGAAAATAACAAGTGTTCCCCGGTATCGCACAAAAGAAAAAGAAAAGAAAACCACAGGTGTTTGTTAAAATCAGTCTTCTTGTCTTTGTCTTTGATTCTCCTTCAAGTTGCAGTCATTCTATGAAATTTCAGTGGTCTTTATACTATAGGCCTTTTTCCTTCCAACACCATGGACCAGTACTACCTTAACCAAAAATAAAAGTTGCATGTTAGTTCTCTTGTAATTTTTTCAATTTAGAGTGAATGCCAAGAGCACTATTTTAAGTATTTCTAAACCACCTGAGATGCTTCATAAAGGATGAAAACTGGGAGGCCTGCATAAGGACCACGATGGAAACTGGCAATAAGAATGTCTTCATGCACTGTCAGCATTAGCAGTAGAAGAAATGAATGGATTAGAAGCTTGAATTTCTTTACACTTATTACATTTAAGTAATAAGGGTTTGAGTTTTCTTTGATGTTGAGATTAACAAAGAACTTTGGCAGACTCTGGGAAGCCTTTGGGAGTCTTATAAGCTCAGAATGTCCTCAGGCTCCAGCTGGATATTCTGCTTGTGTCACATGAAACTTTTAAGAACATAAGTGGACTCTCAGTGACCTACATGATGCAGGAGAACTATGATCTGAGAGTCTAGTGTGCATAGGCGTATAGCTTTCCTGGTGCCACTTGTTGGACTCTGGGTGTTTTGTGGGACTCTGAGTTTTCTGGGAGCTTAAAAATATCAAAATACAGGAGTAAAATGCAATCTCAATTCTCTAGCCTATTCAAAATAAATCCTACTGATGAAGACATACAAGAACTTGGAAAACACACAACTGAAATCTCTGAAACGATAGCAACTCAAGTAAATAAACAAGTCCATCAGACTATAGAAGAAATAAGATCAGAAAAAAACCTCTGAGGCCCAAAAAGAAAGGACAACAATCATGAAAGAATTGCTCAGAACAACAAATGAAATGCATAAAAAATAGAAGAAAATAGAAAAATGATAGAAACACTGAATAAACAATATGTCCTGAAAGAACAATACAGGAAAGAATAAGAATGCATGAAACAAATATCCCAGAAATTAAGAATTCCGTTGAATGCCAGCAAAACCGCTTGAATGAAACTAAAATAAACTTTAAGATGTCAAAGACAGTGTTGCAGGTAATGAACACGAAATAAATTTGAACACACTCAGCAGCCACCTTACCATTGATAAAGGAGCCAAACAGACTCACTGGAAGAAAGATAACCTCGTAAATGAATGTGCTTGAAAAACTGGATTTCAGCATGCTGAGGGCTAAAACTAGACCCATGCCTATCCCCATATACAAAGCTACTGTCATAATGGATCAAATATTTAAACACTAAATCCGAAACATTAAATCTCCTGGATGAAAATGAGGTTAGAAATCACAAATAAAAAAGAGTTGGTAGAGAGTTCACCAGCAAAAACCAAACTGTATGGAAAATATTTCCAAGAATCAGCAACTGGGACCTAATCTTTTTGAAAAGTTTCTGCATATCAAAACAAATCTTCAACAGAATAAATTAAAAAAAAAACACAACCTGGGAAAAACTTATAGCTGAATGTCCCTCTGACAAGGCCTTCTATCTAGAACATATAAAGAATTTTAAATTGATCAAGTCTCCCAAATTCAAAGGGCCAATACAAAAGTGGGTATCTGAGATAAATATACATTTCTCAGTGGAAGAAATGCAGATGGCAAGTAAATATATGAAAAAGTATTCAACAGCATCTATCACTTTAGAATTGTAAATTAAAACAACACTGATATTGCGTCACACTCTACATTTCTTTCTTTCTTTTTTTTTTCTTCTCCAATTTTGTATGTGTATACCTGGTAAAAGGAATAACTGCTTGGAAGAGAACACCATGTATCACAACAATTATCTTTAAAATAATGTACTTCGTTAAGTGAAATTCTGCACCACTTGCATTTTTTTCTGTTTTAATTCTGATTTGTACTCTAAAACATAAACATAATTTTAAACATTTTTAAAAAGTTTAAGACCAAGAAAAATAATCATGATGATGTTGACACTTCCCATATCTGTCTCCCTGCAACACTGAGAACAATGAATTTTGAAATGTTTTTGAAATGTTTGAAATGAAAAGCCGATTAATCAACGAGAGATATGGGATCCATCCACTACACACTCAGTGGCAGAGCAGTAAGAAAAAAAGCCAGTCTTTGGGTGCTTAAGTAATTAAAAGGCCTAACAACGAAAGAGAGAGGGTCTTAGAAGTCCCAAGGAGAGGAAACAAATCATTTTACCTTCGTAATTTGCATAGAAACATCTTACAGCCACTGGGCTCTTTGACCTGTGATGTTGAGTAATCACTGAAAAATAAAATCAAGGATGTTGGGAAAGGAAATGTGGCATCAGTGCTGAATTAATGTGCTGCTTCTCTATTCTCAGGTCTCACAAAAAGGGAGCTTGCGTGGGCGGGCTGAAGCTTCTGGAGCCATTTGTCACCTCCGGGAACATTGCTTTTCTTGTTTAGAGAGTCAGCAGGCCTAGATAGCAGGTCCCATTTTAAAGGAAAAGAGAATGGTAGGAAAAGCTATTGCTGATAAATGATGATAACGGGTCAATTATTCAAACTACTTTATATTTACTGAATTCCACTGACGTATGAAGCATCCAGATGTAAAGCTGGAAAAGGAAAATCACGTTCACTATAGACAAGACCCAGAGAGATTTTATTTGAGGGTGCATTGGGCACAGGTTTAACCAAAGTATTTGGTATGATGAAATACATCCTAGGACAAATTTTTCCACATGAACCAGTCCATGTTAGGTGTGCCCAAAGTGAGTATGTGGATCACCATAGGTGTGCAGGTGTGTGTCTTAGCATGCAGGTCTGAGGCAGTGGTGTGCATAAGCTAAGGGATAAAGAGGTGTAAATGATCCATGGTTGAGAAATAGAAGGGGCTGGGGAAATAGCTCCGTGGCACAAGTGCCTGCATGGCAAATGCAAGGTCGTGAGTTCAAACCCCAGTCCCAAAAAAAAAAAGAAAAACAAAAAGAAAAAGAAATAGAACACCCAGGAAAAACCCTAGAGAGGCTGCTTCAGGTCTTCCATGCACACCACTGAGCAGAGCAGGAAAGAGCAAACAGCTAGGACTCTACGAGCCATGCAGTCAGTCAATATTAGCACAGCCCATAGAGCCATGCATGATAACTGACTTCTGATCTTACTTCTTTGACTTCAGTTACAGTTTCAGTACATATCAGTCCTGCTTTATTTCATAATCCAGGCTTCCTTGGGCCCACCTTTTTCTACCCACCTTACTACCATCTTGAGCTCTCCAGTTATTGCTTTTCTTATACAATTGTCTTCCCTTTCTGTTTCCACAGTCAGCACCTCATAGTTTTACTGGCAAATACTCACTGTTTTTCTGTGCATGCATGAATTATCTTCATCTTGAGAAGGATTCAGTGCTTAATGGGTTCCTGGAGGGAAGTTCTAAGCACTTGTGCTGCTTTGCTTAATAACATCTTCCAAGAACAGATGCAGAAAACTACAAGGGAGGCACATGAGGTGTTCTGCATACACATCTGTCTTCCTGTCCCTACTTTTTCTTACCCTCTTAAACTGTAATCAACATCAAGACTCAGTGGAGGCTATCTGGTCAATTTTCCATCACTATCATGAATACCTGAAATAGTTTATAAAAGAAAAAAGATTTTGGCCTGTGGTTTTGGAGTTTAAGACCATAATTGGCAGTAGCTGCTGCATTGAGCCTGCAGTACAGCATCATGCTGGAACTGTATGGAGGACCAAACTTCATGCCTAGGCTGGGGAGAAGAGGAAGGGACTGGAATTCTACTGTCCTTTTTTCTTACATAGCAAATAAATTTTATTTATTTGCTCTTCCTTTATGACATTGTCAACAGTCACAGATTCATATGCAATGTAGTTTGTACATTCCATTTATAATGGAATTAATGAAAAATTTAAGTACAAAAGCTAAGTAAACAATGAGGTACTGTAATTTTGGATTTACATATGTAATAACTTAATGAACTAGTCTTTAACAAATATTAAAGAATTACTGTGGGTAATAGTCACTTAATGCCATAATTTATTAGAAAAAAAATTCTACTGTTTCACCTCAGAATGTATTGCACATATCTAAAGAAAAGAGAGAGAAAAAACAGCTGAAAAATAAATAAGACAGCAGATCTTTAAAAAGAGGAAAAAGATTGAAAGAAAGGAACATTAGTTGAGCCTATAATTCAGATTATTGAAAATATCTCTCAAATGACTTAAAATTCTTCCTGAAGAAATAAGAACAGTCATCACCATTTCTCCACTTATGAAATAAAACTATTTTAACAGCCACTTACCATAACCCTATGGGCTAATGTCAAATCACCTTTGAAAGGATGTTCTCAATGACTAGAAGACCATCCATTAGACCTGAATTCTTAACAGTTCCACTGGATTTAATAGTACCATGCTTTGGACCAAGAGTTTAACACATGGACCTTTGGGGTCATCCCAATAGAAACCTCAGTAGGGTGTTTATTACTTGGATACAAGCTGTCATGTATGATATGCCAGGAGCCACGAATTACATAATTTAATCTCTTCCAGCTCATTTGTTGCTAAATCTTCTAATGTCCTCTTTAAAGTAAGGAATCTGAATGTCATAACAGTAGGACAATGTGTTCAAAGTTGTAGTTAATGTGATAGAACTTGAATTGGAACCCAGGTCTATTTAATCTCTATATCGGGACTTCCAACTTCTACAAGAAATAATTTACATGAGAGTCCCATTCATTTCTTGTATTGAGTTGAGAAAGTGGCCAGTGAGAAAAAAAACCAGGGATAAGTACTTTCAGTCTCTGTTTACAGGATAAGGAGAGTGAGGATAATGACCCTTTCAACCTCCACCCAGAAGTACCATCTATCCATATCACCTGTTGCCCACAGACCATCACTTCATCATCTCCTCACTTCTTTCTACAGCATATATATGGAGTGCTAGTCCCCACCGCTATTTTATTTGTAACACCAGCACACCTTAAAGTCTCCGCTACCTGCCATTCCTGGCCTCAGGCTGCTCATCTCCATTTTGCTCAGGTTACCACTAGAGTGGGATGGAGTCCACTAAGATGGATTCAGGCTGGTGAGATAGTTCAGCAGACTAAGCTCCTGCTTAGGCAAGCGCAGGGAGCAGGGTTCGGTTCCTGGGACCACATGCCATGCCCCCAAGTGCACTGAGCTGACAACAGAGTCTGGGTGTGGTGGTGCACACCTGTAATCACAGCACTGGAGAGGCTAAAAACAGGAGGATCACTACCACTCCAAGCTGTTTAATGAGACCCTGAACAAAATATGTAAATTTAAAGAAAAGGATGGATTCATCATACATACTTGGGGGAGGGAGAGGAGAGACAAAGGTAGAAATGTAATTTTAGCAGCACAGGGAATTCTTAGCACAATTCTCCTCAGCAAAGAGATGTCTCCTTAAGGGCCATGTGATGGTGAAAGTGTCCCCAGTCTGGCCTCTTTTCTCTGAAAATATAAGTAGTCAGAAAGAAATAACCTGGGTATTCTGAAGATTTGTCATTGCTAGGAAAAGATACTCAACACCTATAAGTTACAGAACAAAAGGTTTATTTTAGTTCAAATTTTCTAGAGGTTTGAGTACATAGTCCGCTGACTCTAAGAGAGGATGACAAGGCAGAAGCATGCCATTGCAAGAAACAGCTCACGGCACAGCAGACAGGAAGCAGCAAGACTCCCTTCTTCCTTTTTTGACTTCATCTAGGCTTTGAGCATATCTATTGGTGCCACCCACATTCAGAGTCATCTTCTGTCTTTAGTAAATCGATGATCTACACCCAGAACTCTGCTACCCAATCAGCAGGCACATTGAGGATCACATGTTCATGATCTAGTCTCTTTGCAAAGCCCCACCTATGAGCCCATAAGGCTTTGGGAGACATCTAGATATAAACCATAAGAATTTCTCACCAAGTTAAAGGCAGTGCTTATGATTACAATGTTCATATTATTAATGTTTGGCCACTGAGAGCAAATCAGCAATTTCATCAGACACTCATTCATAAAGGCCATTACTCAGTTTTACACCAGAGGAAACACTGCTGGGACTGGCTTAGTGAGAAGTTAATATATCACTTCAAATGTAGTTCTTCTGAATGGCTTTTCAAGTGTAACTTTTGTCCTACCAGCACGCTGTAGAGCCTATCCTCTACATGGGATGCGAGTGCACTGTGATTGTTGGGAAGGATGACTAGATCACTAGGGAATGGAGCTACACAGTGGTAAGCACCCAAGTCCCAGGACTGTGTATATTTGGACTGAATTCAGCAGCAAGGAGAGCAAAGTCCTGTGTATTCTGAAGATTTAAGGAGCAGAAAATAAGATCAAAGATACCAGCCACATGTAGAGAGGACAGTTAAAGTGATACAAAGTGTTTGTTAATGACCCAGAACCAAGAAGCAAGCTTAGAATCAGATTTTCGTGGTGAGTGATGATTCTCATTTGAATGAATGGTCTTTGTCCCAAGATAAAATCCCTCTCAGCTTTAACCTTTCACTTTTGCAGGCACAAATTTAGGAGCAGAAACAGCTTGTGATGTGGACTGAGAATCTATGGCCTCCACCCAATCTAACACATTCCCACAATGTTTACCTGTTTCCTTACATGGCAATTTGAAATGTACTGCCCAGTCCTGACAGTCCACAACCACGCGAATAATACTATGCACCATTTGTAATTAACGTCTGGATTTTATCCAGAATTGTACACCATTTCCAACCCTTTCCTATGCTTTCCATAGTGCTAATCCCAAGCCAAAATGGGGCTCTGTCTCTACACACTGTGATGACTGCCAACCTCTCCAGCACCCCTTCCCTCTTAGATCTTCAGCAAAGCTAAATATGGATCTTATTTGAAATAATATTTTTAGCCATCTCATGTACCAGCGCTCTTTTCCTGTAGGGCAGGTTCTGCATGCTATGAGAAAGGTATCTCCCCCCTAACATTCTTTGTCAGGCTGGGTCAGTGTGGCTTTAATTTGTTTTTAATCAGTTCCACTTCAATTTTATTTTTCCATATTAATCATCACAGCTTTGAAATGTGTATGTATATTTAGCACCATCTGCTTGGTTGGTTACCTCGGGGTTACATTTTACTTGATTTCCTCACGCTCCCATTCTTTGGCTCCTCTGCTGCAGCCTCCTCTCCTTCCTCTCTACTGGCTCTTGACTTTGGGAGCAGCACGTCCTCCTCCCACTCTTGGTAACCCGGAGCCATGTCATCTCTCTGCTATCATCTGTTCTGCCCATATCACTGTTAAGCACATCATGCTTGGTGATACCTCTTCCATTTTCCTACTTTGTAGTTCTTAGAAGTCTGTACAACTAATTAAGTTTGTATAACATTTCCAGAGAAAAAAATGTCTCTGGCCTCTACTCTTTTATAATGTTGCCTCATGAGAGAAATTAATACAGTATTTTTGATCAAATAATGTATTAATCACCTTGTCTTTTAACTACCTGCACTCTAAATAAGATTGTACAGTAGTTCAAATTCAGTGAAGGTAAGACCATTTGAGTAAAAAGGAGAGAAGGACTATTAAAATTATGAGCAATTGTATTTTTCCCAAATTGCGTAGTGTAGATCATCTTCTTCAGCCCTTCTGTCTAATGCTTGCAAATGAATTTTGTGAACAACTTTGGTTCCACTTCTTTTAAGTGTTCAAATGTCTATAGCAAGTTGTCACATAGCAGGTGTTTTTTTATATATTTCAAATGACTGAACAAAAAGCTGAAAATTTCTTTGAAGTTAGAATGGAAATTTAGTACTGATCATCTCATCAGGAGATTTAGGAGGAGCCCACGAAGGATCCATATTTCATGGTGTGAGCTTGTGAGTAAGAGTGCTAGAGTAGCAGGGTTTATTGGGGAATACGGGAAAAGAACAACTCCTGGGATAGGGTCGGGGACCTGTAAAGCACTGGACTAAGGACAATGCAAAGAAAATGACTGTATGCATATATGTAGTTTTGGCCATGGAAATATATTTACTCACAATACTGGAGGCTAAATGTCCAAAATCAAGGAAACCTTAGGTATAACTTCTTCTGAGTCCTCTCTTTTTGGAGACTAGATGGATTTTGAGACTGCAGTGCTAAGTAAAACAAGTTATACAGAAAACTAAGTGTTGCAGGATTTCTTTTATATGATAAGCCCAATAATTGATAAGCAAAAGTGTAAAATCAAGGCAGGATTTTTGGATTCGGGGGCCAGGGAAAGGAGAACAAGATGATGCAAGAAAGAGGTCGAACATGACTGAGACACATCGCATAAATGTGTCTACTTCCCAAAGTGAATGCAGATGCCACGCATTATGAATGCATATTATTAATTTCCATGTTTTAACTTAATCACCTCCTTAAGGCCCTATCTCTAAACCTACTCTAGAATATATTTGTAGAGTTCAGGAGATTAGGGCTCCACTTACAAACTTCATCATAGTGGAAAACTTCAACTCCTACAATATGGTCACAAACTCTGCCTAACATTCTGCTAACTTCACAGTAATTCTGTGGGTAAAAATAATCTCAATATCCAAAGTGTACAGTGTAAGGAAATGCATATGTGAAGTTTAAATAATCTTCCATTGGACAGCTCCCAGATTGACCAAGATGGATTTTCAGCCACAGCCTCTAGGTCAGAATAACAGCATAAGCTACTACGAAGCTTAGGGGAACATGAACTGCACAGAATTTGGGGAAGAAAGTAAGGGTGAGAATGGTCACAAAGGCTGTAAAATTTCCCCTCAATAGCAGGCCTCCTGAGATATCCCAGGCGAAAGAACACCACACCGTGTTTCTAAGTCTCTGAATAAGTGATCTGAATTAATGCTCTCTGCTTCTGGTTTGACATTTTTGAAAAAGTAATAGAAAGGAAAAATTCGTTCTCATTTCCCAGTAGATTTTGAGGCCTCCTGACAAATGCAGTACTTTCATCCTAAGATGATGAAAATTCATAAACATATAGAAAAGGAGAAATTACAGTGCACTGACCACTCACATGTCTAGTAAGATTTAACACTTTTGATATTTGTTACAGATGCTTCTCTGTCTTCCAATCTACATAATTATCTATCATTTTATTTTGTCTTCTGTGTTTGTCTATATCTGTATATGTTTGATTGATTCTTTTAACATGTAATCTTTAAATAGTTCAGCACCAATGTCCTAAAAGAAGAATATCTTACTATGTCTACACAACCATTTTCACAATTAATAAAATTAACAATGACTTTACCATATCATACAAGAAGACGCCATTCAAGTTTCCCCATGTTCCCAAAAATTTCCTGGACACTTTAGAATTTATTATTTTAAAACTCAAATTCTCATCAAGGAGTGAATATTTCATTTGATTATAAAATCTCTCAGATTTATTTAATTTAAAATACTTCCACTTTGCTTTTATGATGCTATGTTGAAGATTTCTTCTAGGTTACTTGAGGTAGAAATGTCCCCCACCGGGATTCCTGGGATTATCTTTTCATAGTATTCTTTTGATTGTTTATCTATGCTGTATTTTCTATAATCCATAGTGTAGCACTAAAAATTGCATTGGTTTCGGATTAAATATCTTAGGCAAAACAGGCGGCTGGGTGATGGTAAATTTTTCTTTGCATCATGTAAGGAGGCCAGTGATATTGGGTTGGTGTGGTCTCCTGATGCTGAGTTTAACCATTCATCCACAGCTAGAATTTTTCACTGAAAAGCTGTGCACTTACTAAGTGTGAAGAATGAGTTTTATGTTGACATTACTCTGTCACCAAGCAAATATCTCTTCCAAATCAGCCTTTCCCCATTGTTTTAACATCTGTTGATGCCTTTGTCTACAAGCAGCACTCAACCCCCTTCTGTTAGATAGATCCCTGGCCCAGCTCTTAGGTTGTTGAAGGAGGAGGCACCTTGAGTACAAGTTTCACATCTCTTTTATCTCTGCATTTCCCTGGACTCAGGCAAAAAATCTGACACGCTATATGGATTCAGTAACACTTATTTTTTAATGAGCTAAGTCTATTTAGATACAGAATATGACATAGAAAGTACTTTAAAATCCTCCAAAAGACATTAAACGAAAGACAAAATTAAAGCATGCTTACTAAACTAACAAAGGCTATTTCCAAGATTTTTTTTTTTTTGTCTTTTTTGAGACAGGGTCTCGTTATGAAGTTCAGGCTGGCCTTGAGCTCACTTTTGTAGCCCAGGCTGGTTTCCAACTCGCACCAATCCTCCTGCCTCAGCCTCCCAAGTGCTGGGATTACAGGTGTGCGCCACCACACCCGGCCTCCAAGATTTTCAAAGGTAGAATCATAAGCAGAGCACATAGGGAGCATGATGTACATACGTTTTTAAAATTCTGATCAGCCCTCTGACATGTTCTCATTGTTTTGCTTGCTTTAACCTGAATCGCTTCTTGCCCATTTTAAGTGCACTGATGGACTTGCTTTTAGGTCTCTGAGAACCAACGTTTTACAAATTCTTTAAAAGAAACCTAAGAGCAACATTATATATGTCATACTTTATTGAAAAGTTTACTTGATAGCAGGACAGGACAGGAATGAAATAAAATGTCTCTTCATTAATATATTTATTTTTTTATTTTATTTTTTTATTTTTTTATTTTTTTTGTCTTTTTGAGGCAGGGTCTCGCTATGCAGTTCAGGCTGGCCTTGAGCTCACTTTTGTAGCCCAGGCTGGTCTCGAACTCGCACCAATCCTCCTGCCTCAGCCTCCCAAGTGCTGGGATTACAGGCGTGCGTCACCACGCCCGGCTTCTTCATTAATATATTGACCTTTATACTACATAAAAAGTAAGTATTGAATTATAGGGTTTACCATTCCCAATCCAAAAGGAATAACAGTGGCTGCATGTAGAAGTAACTACATGTAGAAGGGAAAGTATCTTTGATATTCTACCAGAGTGTAAGCCTCTGGGAGCAAGGATTCTGTCCAATTCACCTATACATATTTAGTCCCCACACTAACATTTTATCATTCGGTAGCATTGGAAGGTCATGCTTGATTGAGCTAGTAAGAAAATCTCAACAGTCAAATCAATATAAACGGGAACATCAAAATACCGTCCCCAAGACCAAATTAAAGATACTTTTTAAACTATTCAATGGATCTATGGCATTAACTACATGTAATAAAACAGAGCTATGTCTGAAAAGCATACATAGTTTGCATTTCTTAGCACATAAAAAGAAGTGTTCCTACATATTAACACTATTACTTCTTGGTGGTAAGATATACACATAATTATTTTTCTTATTCTTTTTTCAGCTCCTTGCTCTTCAAATGTAGTTTAACAAAGATGACCATTATTGCAGACAAGCAATATTTTAAAACAAACAATAACAACAACAAAAACCCTTGCTCTGTTTCCTTACAGATCCTAGAGAGGCAGTGATTATTTCCATCCTTGTGCACATACAGTCTTTGTCTAAATACCTAAATGACCTTCATATCATGGGCATAAATATGTGTAAGTGTGTATGTGCTTTTTTCTTTTCTTTTCTTTTTTATTCCTTTCTTCCCCAGCAGGTGTGTTTGAATAGCAGCTTATTACTGCTCACTTGGTGCTATAAATATTTATAAGTATGCTCTAAGGAAGCTATTGTATCATAAACTAGCCATTGGCATGGCTGGCTGCTATTTCTGAGTGGAGGTGTGAGACAGCGTTCAGAGATGTCAGCCCTACCCTACTTGGAGCACGGAAGGCTGTGAGGCACAGATCTTGGCAGAGGTGTGTAAAAGGTATGGTGTTCATCTCTGAAGAGGTGGGCTGAGTTGCTACAGAGGAGGGTACAACTATCAACACAGTGCTGGAGTGTAATCAAGAAGAGGATCTCACAGTACCTAAATTTACAAAGGCTTCTTTTTTCTGTTTTTCTTTTTTTTGCAGGACCAGGGTTCAAACTCACAACCTTGCACTTGCCCAGCAGGCGCTTGTGCCTTGGAGCTATCTCCCCAGCCCCAACAAAGGCTTCTTAACAGTTCAATTAGCCCTTACAACATACTGAGCTGTATTCAGTCCAATTTGCATTTAGGAGGGCCCTGTGGGATGTGTGTGTGTGTGTGTGTGTGTGTGTGTGTGTGTGTGTGTGTGTTGTGTATGTATGTGTTCATGTGTGTGTGTGTGTGTGTGTTTGCGTGTGTTTGTGTGTGTTTGAGGCAAGCAGTAATAAGTACAGTCAAATCTGCAGGTCAGCAAGTGTGTAACAAACCCATAGAAACATCCTGCCCTCTCCTGGTGTGGAGGGATGAATGCTAGGACTCTTGAAAACCCCAGAAATGATGTCCTATAAACAGAGACTCAGGACATGCCAAACCAGAGGAAGATTGAACACATTGCATTTGTCTTGCCCTGGGGGATAAGAGATGACAGATTCTCAATTCCAAGTAACAGCCCTGAGCATGGTCTTTTCCAGTTAGAAAATGACCTGTCTACCTGCCTGAGGTTTCTAACAGTGTAACCCTCGCCCTCCATCTCAGGGAGTGGCCTAAACACTGGCTCTAGAGTCCTAACCAGCTTCGCGCTCTACTTTTGTTCTATATGGTACTCAATCACTTCCGCCAACCTCCTTTTTCTTATTTACAAAATACACATACTACATTAGCTCTGCTATAAGATGGAAAGTGTACTTTAACTCTACCTGGCATATGGTAAGTAAATTGCAAATATTAGCTCTGATTTTTATGAGTCAGAAATCTGTCTGGACTTTGCTTCTTCATCCTCCTGTCAATGTGCAGAGTTTTAACACAAACTGCCAGGTATATTGGTTTATCTAGGATGTGATCCCAAGGAAGAGGAAGAAGTTCAAGGGGAGAAAATCCAGGCACAAACACATCATCCTACTGCTCATTGCCACAAGAAGATGATGCTTGGTGTTTCTGGAAATTCTAAGGAAACAGATAAAGTAGATCTCAGAACAGTGTATTTGGTTAGGAATGGGAGAAGAATCTATCTGTTGACTTGTAAAAGGTACTGTTTCCTAAAAACTATAAGGAATGTCTATTTTCATGTACTGACCATCAAATAACTGCCTCAAAGTTGTTTGAAGTGAACATGTCAAAGCTGATAAAAAGTGTCACAAAAAGGACCAAAACTGTGACCCTTTCAAGTTCAAACCCACCCAGGCCTGCCCAGAGGGCTGACAAGTGAGGCCCACTAACAAGTCTAATTTGCAAGAATTTATGAATTTGGTAGAAATGAAAGATGACTAAACATTTCATAACTGGCAGCGAAACTGATGAATAAGATCCTGATACCTTCACAGGCAAGGTCAGCTTTCAAGTGTTCAAAAAGTGCAAGAAAAGGGAGAGGGGCAGGGTGAAATACTGGGTGAAGGGGTGACATAGCAACAGAGAGAGGAGGCGAGATATTTTCTTACAACAGATGCTGGGACATCTGTGCTTCTCTGCTCACTCACGTTTCATCCCCCACATCACTGAATGAATCTTGAGGTCAGAGGGAGTGAATGTTGCAATCATGCCATGTCAGACAAAATGCTGTGTTATAGAAGTTTCTGGGAGACATTTAGGGCACAAGACATAGACAGTTGCAACTACTTGACCAGAAAGTACAAATTTCCCCAAACAGAAAGTGGAGGAGCACTTGGGTCAGTCATCCCAAATAACTGGAGTGTGTGGCCATGAAGCAGGGTTGCACGAGAAACCCAGAATGTGGACATCTCGAGGGCTTCAGGGCCCTAGAGGAGGAATAATCTGTGTAGTCCAGCTTAGGATGGTTATTTATAAATTCTTTGTTGTTACTATTATTTTCTAACTTTTTTGCATTCTCAACTATTACCCTAAGTAATAAGGGTTGCTTAGATTAAGATTAATTTAATTACATAAATAAAAATGAAAAAAATAAAATTTCAGTAACTGCAGAGAAACAAGATTACTCTTCCTCCTTCTTCTCCATATTTTTAGTAATCCTATTTTACAATAATTATCCTAAAGCACTATTAACAAATTTTAGTTATTTTTAATAAAAATATTCCTAGAGTCTCTGGATATGCATATAGGTATAAAAAGAAAACACACACACACACACACACACACACACACACATATATATATTAGATGTAACCCAAATTTCAAAGGATACAAAATTTAACAATTTTTCCATTTCTGATTTTTTCCAAATTTTCATTATCAATATTTTATTTATCTCTAATGTCATGTAATATTTGTATGTGATAAGCAACTTGTCACTACTCAGGGTGTCCCTTTACTACCAAGTATTCTATAATTTTAGTTTTGGTCTCCTCCTTCACCGTCAGAGTTTCCACTGTCTCCTCACCACTTTCAGTCTTCCTGCCTCCTTTCCCTGTTCTTACTGCTCAGCACAGGGGCTACATATTGTTAGACAAACATCGAGACACACAATCTCTCAGAAAATCATCACATCTTGAATGTGTGTATGTGTGTGTACACATATGCATGTGCGTATTTGTTTATGAAGCAATTTGGAGTATACCTCTGTGCCTGAATACTAAAAATCCTGGGACATATTGTTTGAAAAATACTGTCCCGTGGAAATCCCTACATATGGCTGTCATGACAGTTGAAATGACAATAGCTAGCACCCTGCTCCGTGAAGGCGTTAATAAAGTGGTACCACATACAATACATGCAGACTAAACGTGTGGCAGCCTGAGAATGGCATCGCACTTATTTCACCCTTCAGCCTCCAGAGAAGAGGGATGCACTTGTTGGCACACGTTGTCTTCACACATTCTCGGTGGTGCACAGCCACATCCTCTCTCCAGACTTATGATGTCTGCATGCCAGGGCAGCTGGGAGGAAATTGAAAAATTCCTCCAAACCCTTGAGGCTACTGACATGCTAAGTTCAGGGCTGGAAGATCTGGGTTTTACTCAAAAGTGTGACTGGCCCAGCCAAGAGAGATACTGCCTCATTTGCAATATCAAGAAACAGCCCAGTCATGAGGGAAGTTAGCCTCTGAAGTCAGTAGTGTGCAATTTCAAATAAGGACCCCAATATTTTTAAATGAAGATGTTTCTCAAAACTAGTTGTTTTTGTTTGGCATATCAGTGGGACATTTTAAACCACCTATGTAGATAATAAAGTTTAGGAGGAACATCAGTTTTGGACTGAAGCATTCTCTATTGTTTAACAAACTCCCTCTAGAATAATATTCATCCACTAGGACAGCATAGAACCTAAACAATTAGAAGACTGCAGACATCGTAAAGGAAGGGAGGATAGTTAGCGTTACCTCTAGGACTGTCATTTTTCTGAGCACAGTGTTGTAAACTACTTTGTTCAGTGACTTTGCTGTGAGAACAGAGAACAAATGGGTGTTACATAAATGAGTGATTGTGTGAGTATATGAAGTCAAACATGTTACAGATTGGTGATGACTGTCATAGTTTATGTCCCTAGGAAACGGGATTGTAGAGGATAAAAGGCAAGGAACCCCTTATTTTCTGAGCAAGATGCAAGGAAAGGGTGCACTTAAGAAAGCAGAGGAAGAGTGATGGAAATGTTTGCTTGAAGAAAAACACAAAGAAAGATGTCATGGTTAGCCCAGGGAGAAAAATATTTCATGAGGAATTTGGCAATCCACAATGTCAGATTGTGCAGAGGAAGGAACGTCCTGTTGCTTTTGGCGGTATGGTCAGCTTTTTGTTTACTTTGCTTCCCATGGAGAATGAAGACAAAAAAAGAAAGATCTTGGAAAATATCCATTCACCAGAGTCACCACTTTAGTAGTTGGTGCACTGGCCCAAAGGGGAAGGACAGGCACACAGCAAGCGGAGGACTTCTCCGCGACCCTCCTCTATGTATGATGTCTCTTTCATTACTGTCATCCGCACATGCTGGAAAGGACACTTGAGTCACTGCCATCAACCATCTGTCAATTTTCTCTAGGATTTCTATGCTACCTGTCTGGTTCTAGTCAGCTGCCAGATGCATGGCCAGATGTTCTGAGTGGGGAGTTGGTTATTCAGCTCCTAGAGACTTCAGCCTTGAGCATCTACATCTTCACATTTTTACTGAAGGCTTTAGAGCAACAACATTGAAGGTGGGGAAGGGACATGGCCAGGACAGCGGGCGCTGCAGTGAGAAAGCCACGCATTGGTCTCAGAGTGGTAAAGCCCTGCCTCTTCCTGTCAGATTTCCTGTTTTATAACAAGGGAGATGGAAGGTTCTTCCAAGGTCACCTAGGACAGTGATGGTGAACCTTTCAGAGATAAACACCTAAACTGCAACCCAAACCCCACATATTTGTTGCAAGATGATAGCACTTAATACTGAATAGTGAGGTTTTACTTTTAAAAATATCTAGTTCACACATTATCATCTCTTAACTTAAAAAAAAAAAAAGCAACCCATGTACCGTAGGTTCACCTCCACTGCTCTAGTGCATGTGACAGGTAGACACTTGCTTCCAGAGCCCTAGTGATTAGCTCTTTGTGCCACTCCTAAGTCCTCTGTCTCTCTGTCAGGATCTATAATGGTGTCATAGCCTTAGTATATTCTTGTGCTGTTATTTGAATGCACGACTGTGAAGCTTACAACAGGTTCTTGTCGGAGTGTGTTACTGAAGAAGTCCAAGGTCACTATCCTGGGCTGTATATATTTCACTTCATGCAGCTCCTGACCCACAATCAGACTTCTGTGGACATGATCTATTTTACTGTTGTTGATCACAAAGCAAACAGGAACATAAAAGTACTTTGGGTAAGTATAATCCTTTGCTATCCACTTTTCTTTTTCTGGGACACAATATGTGACCATCACAAGTTAAAGTAGAGGTTTATTTCAGCTCACAGTTTCCAAGATTTCAGTCCATGGTCAGCTGACTCCAAGCCAGGAACAACATGGTAGGTGAAACAAATCTGCTCACCTCAGGGTGACTGGGAAGCAGAATGAAGAGAAAAACATCACAGAAGGAGAGGACATGAACTAGTTATCCTCTCATTCAAACGTTTATGTACCATGTAGACACATCCATCAGTGGTCTTAACTATATACTCTAGGCATCACTCAAGCCAATCCAGTTAATATTGAAAATTAAATGTCTAATGATTGTATCAGGTATAATTTTTCCATATCACCAGTAACAACTCTCCCCTTCTCACCTTCCTTCACCCATTTCCTGAACCAGGAACTCTTATTTTTTTATTTTGTTATTTTTAGGGCAGGGTCTACGGGGTTTACAGAGTTTCATCGCATGGATCAGATTCGTAGTGATCCTCCTGTTTTCAGCTTCCCAAAGTGCCTGGATTACTGACAGGTGCCGCCATGTCCAGTCTCAATCCATTTTAGTGTGCTCCACAAATGGGGCCCCCACGTCCCTGGCCACCATACTCTGCCTAAGCAGGTACTTTGGTCTACTGCGCTATCAGGATGGCTCTATGAACCAGTAATCTTCTATGCAATAAACGTTAGATTTTCTCAATTAAGCAACAAGTATTTTTATCTCTAATGCAAGAATGAGGGCATGTATCAAAAAGATAAATAAACCTCCGAAATCCAGGCTCGAATATATAGTAACTAGCAAGAAGAGAACTGTCCATCCAAAAAATCTACTTTTTTAAAAATATATTTTAGGGAAGGGTTCACAGGGTGTTCCACATCTTGCTGCTAGATTGGACTCGTAGTGATCCACCTGTTTACAGCTTCCCAAGGGCTGGGATTACAGGTGCGCCCCACCAAGCCCAGTCACAATTGCTGTCTTAGTATGCCCTAGTGGGCAGGGCTGGCATGGCAGGCTCAACGATGGAGCCCCCAGCCCCAGCTCCTGCTTGCAGGTACTTTAATCCTCTGAGCTATTTGGTCGGCCCCCTAAAATCTATTTGCCTTAGCTGCTTTATGTATCTTTATTCATCAGAGGTAAATTATGACTATGTTTGATCAGCCACCCAAAGATCCTGTAGCTCAGACAAGTTAACAAACAAAATCAACGATCACAAATACAAAAAAGAATAAAATACTGTAATTAAAATACTTTTTAAAAAGAAGTACAAGATAGATACAAAGAACCATTAAAAAATTACAAAGCACCTAATAAATAGAAGAATATCACATGTTCATAGGTTGGAAAACTTAAGAATGTTAAGAAATGAAAATAAACACTGCCAGCCTGCCACTTTGGGATCATCTTATACAAATTGGACCTACAATTTCAATACAATCTTTATCAAATATCAGGCATAGCTTTGTAGAAATAAGTGAAGTGATTCGAAAATTTATCTGAAAATGAAAGAGACCCAAATACTCAGACCAATCTTTAAAAAGAACATGTTTAGAAATTTACTCCTACCACTATCTACTACAAAGCTCCAGCATCAAGATTGTGTCTAGATTGATAGATAGATACATAGATAGATAGGTAGATAGATAGATAGATAGATACATACATACATACATACATACATACATACATAGACTAGAATTAAGAGCACAGAAATAAATACAGGTAATTTTTAAGTAGTACATTTTTAGAGGAATGCCAAAACAATTCAGATAGCAAAAAACAATAGACTTTTCAATAAATTATTCAGAGACAACTAGATATTTCCATGCAGAACAATTAGATTAAAGTAATATCGCACAGCCCATTTAACAATTAACTCAAAAATCAAAGCAGTAAGTGTAAAAGTTAGGTCTATAAAGCCTCCCAAGAAACATAAATGTAAGCCTTTGTGACCTTGAACGGGACAATAATTTCTTAGATGATACTGAGAGCATAAACATAGCAGAAAGAAAGAAATTTGTCTAAATCAATATATTAAAATATTTGTTCCTTAATTTGATGCTCCTAGGACACTGAACACAACTTTTAATGTGCAGGCATGCCTTGATGACGGACTAGGGGCTTTTTCTGTTTATTTATTTATTTATTTATTTTGACACAAGGTCTTGCTGCACAGTTCGGGTTCTTAGGGATCCTCCTCTCTCAGCCTCCCAGTGCTCGCATTATAGGAATGTGCCACCATGCACAGTTTCTGGGTCAGTACAGGGAATGAGACACCACTCCTTGTGCTTGGCAGGCAGGCACTCTGAGGACCGAGCCATCTGCTCAGCCCCAGTCATATCAACTCTTTAAAGACAGTTATACAGCTCTATTACCATTCTTCTAAATTGCCCACCAATAGACTTTATCAATATAGAAAATTCACTGATAAGATCGATAAATAAGAATATTTTGGTCAGAATTGGTATACCACATACTAAAACTTATTAATAGCGACAATTATCAAGATTATGTAATATTGGATAATGAATATTTATATTAGTCAGTAGGCAAAAATAGAGGATTTAGAAATAGAAAATATTCAAATATTTTGTACAGTTCAAAAGCAACTAAAGTACCACTCATGAAAGGAAAAAGATGATAACTGGGACCATCTTAAAATCAAACTCTTGTGTCATTTGAAAAGATGATTAATAGACAAAGTAGGGACTAGAAAAATATTTTATAAGCAAAATATCCAATAAAGTACTAATATAGAGAATATATAAACAATTCTCTGAAGTGAAAGAATGTCGCTAAAATTGGGTGGGAGGCATGCAAAAATAGTCCGCTATAATTAACGTGCAGATGGCCAGTGAACCCAGGAAAGGACAATCAGCAGGGTGAGCCACTCCAAAACACAGGCTAGAAACACTGTGAGACTATTACATCCTGTTCTGAATGGCTCAAATGAAAAAACTGTGGATATACTTTATGTTGATAAAAATAAAGAGAAAATGAATCCTTCATGAACTAGTCAGAGTTTCACTGCTATCACGTCATACCTAGGAAAGTCAATTTTTTTATCTAATAATCATTTACTGAGAATCTAGGATAGGTAAAGTAGCATAAGGGGCTCATGTCCAGAAATGCTTCATCTTTGTAACTATAGACTAACATCAAAGTATATGGAACCATGCATGGGTTTATGTGCTTCCAAAGAAATGGGACTGGTGGTAGAGAGTAGAGAAGGAAGGTCACTGAGTAAGCAAGGACCACTGTAGAAAGTGTATTTCAGAGAGCCTTGAAGGATGCAAAAGCTTTCAGCATTTGTATCAAGATATTGATATATGGTAAACATAACTAATGATGCTGTGTACCAAGTTGAATGTACTAGGGGCGGTCCAATCCTCGTAACTGCCCTAATACATAGGAATTGCTATTAAGTTTATTTTACAAAGAAGGATACTGAGACAGAGAAAGGCTAAGTAACTGCAAGAGGATTTCTCTAGTGACTGAAGCCCATGAACTCAGGAAAGCTGTTCCCCATGCCAACATGCTTAGCTGCTGTGCAAACCAGGGAATTTCTACAGGATTGTAGGATGCATGACTTAGTGCCATCAGTACTCTTCCCTAATTGGATATTTTTTATTGTTAGGAAAGAATTTAGAGAAAAGTTTATTTTGGCTCACAGTTTGAGAAGTTTTAGTCTGTGATCAGCTGATTCCAAGACAGTTACACTGGATGAAAGAATCTTACCTCATGGCAGACAGAAGGCAGAGCACAGGGAGAATACAGAGGAGGATGGATGAGGGATCTTCCCACTGTGCCCTGTTTCATCCAACCAGTTCCCATCTGCTATTTCTACTTTCACTTATGACCTCATTGGTGGATTAACTCCTCAACAGTAGGTTATCTAATCATTTTCTAAAAGCCTACCCTTTGAACATATGGACCACTTGGGGAAGCATGTTTGACCCAAACTATATATGTACAGATTTCTGGTGAGGTGTAAATGATACTCACTCTAAAATAATTTTGACAGAAATATACTAATCATGCAATTATCTTTAAACCTAGACCAGCAAAATTGCTCAGCTGAGTAAAGCACCTGCTTAGGCAGATTCCACAGCTGGAATTTCATCCCCTGCTAGCTGTGGCCACCCACGCCCTGGGAGCGCTGATGGCAATTGAGACTGGGTATGGTGGCATGAACCTGCAATCCTA
This sequence comes from Myocastor coypus, assembly GCA_004027025.1. Taxonomy (NCBI): domain Eukaryota; kingdom Metazoa; phylum Chordata; class Mammalia; order Rodentia; family Myocastoridae; genus Myocastor; species Myocastor coypus. Next base: position 99,673 of record PVJA010000774.1, read on the forward strand.
GCTCTTGGCAGGTTGAACACAGGCGGATCAGTATGAGTCCAATCTACTTAGTGAAACCCTGTAGACCCTGTACTAAAAATACAAAAAAAAAAAGTATACACTGCACTCCTGGACAGATTTTCCCAAGAAAAATGAAACTATTAACACCACACATGCGCACACGTGCGCACGTGAACGCACACACATACACACACACACACACACACACACACACAAACATGGATATTTATAACAGCTTATTTGCTTCAAAATTGAAACAGTGAAGATGTGACTAAAGAATGATTAAACTCTGTTACATTCATGTCATTTAATAGAACTCAGCGATTTAAAATACCTTGACAATACCTGTAACATGAGCTGGGGAGATAATGCAGTAGAGTAAGTGCTTCCCTGGCAGGCACAAGGTCCTTAGTTCAATCCCTGGTACCACAAAAATAAATAATAAAAAGACCCTGTAATAATGTCCTGGGTATAATAGCAAACTAGTTTGGCAGGCAATTGCCATCATAAGATATGTGATATATAAAGATATATGGAATATTTCTGTATTGTTTACAAAAGTACATGCATCTACAGTTATAGTATAGAAAAAAATTAAAGACAAAATTTTAAAGAAAGTTGAAAGAGGAATGTCATGTCTTGAGAGCATACATATAAGATATGACTTGATTGGAGGATTGGAGAAGACTTTCCTGAGACATAAGACGTCAGTGAAGGTTAAGAGTTGGCTGAGGCCTAGGAAAATAGCTCAGTCGACTAAGCACCTGCATGACAAGCACAAGGACCTTGGTTCAAACCCCAACCCCATATGCTGTGCTGCTCTAGGAGCCCCAGTGGACCAGCCACCATAACCAGGTGTGGTGGTGCATGCCTGTAATCTCAGTGCTGGGTAGACTGAGACAGGAAGATTATTAAGAAAAAGTACTTTTAGAACTGAGGATTGAACTCAGGACCTTACACTTGCCAGACAGGCGCTTATGCCCTTGAGCTATTTCCCTGACCACCAAGAATCTCTATTTAAAGGTCTGGTAAGAGGAAAGGATATGATGTGTTGAGGAAACTGTAAAGACTTGAATTAAAATACTACAAAATTGGTTGAATGTTTTTGGTTTCTTTTGGATTATTGGATTAAAACTCATAATCTTATTTTTCCTCTAAACTGTTCTTACTTCAGTGATTACTCTAAGAAGACCCTTCCAGGAACATATAGACATTAGTCATATTATTCTTACATATTTAAACTAATTAACATTTATTTCAGATCCAAATTGGACTACCCTCAGTCACAGGTAAGCACGTCTCAAATTTTTACTTCCTGTAGTTGATATGTATTCAACATGTGGCTCTGACCGAAAGCTGTATTTGATAATGTTACTCTAAGAATTTAAACATACATACTTAACATAGCATGACTCAGCTATCATTTCTTTTCCTAGTCTCAAACAGTACAAGTAATGTTATCACACTTTGTTCTTTACTGCCTCACTCATGACTGACTTCACTTTTTGTTTGAATTTTGGCTTAATCTTTATTTTTAAACCTTAAATCACTGTGCATTTTAATTGTTAATGTTTTATATTTATCCACATGTCTACCTCTGCTCCTTCTTGCAATTTAAGTATTGCTCATAGTACCATTTTCATTCCCCCCCTGTGGTGTATTACAGTGGAATTTCCCTAATGAAGATCTTTTGCTAGTAATATTTTTTCCATTCTGTTGTCTGAAAATATCCCTCACCTTCTTACCTACCAAGAAGGGTTTTAAAAGGAAAACCATCTTCTTTTAACTTGAAAGACAGAATTTCATTTTTTCCTCATCTCTCATTGTTACTTTTAAGAAATCAGTTGTCACAGAATAGCCATTTGGTGATAGACTACCTGTACTTTTTTTCTCTCAGTTTTTCTGAGTTTCTCTGTGCCTGTTGTGTCATACATTCTGTCTCATCAAAATACTGGGAAAAAACTAATTTTATCTATTTTAATGTAATTTAATGGCATTTCTGTACTTGACGATTGATACATATTATCAATCAAGGATTATAGCTGTTAACAGTTGCAGTAACGAGTTCTCACCCTTGGCCCTCTCCCTGTGGGACTTCAGTTAGGCATGCATTGTACCTGTTCCTTCTAACCCTGCTATCTCTTGACTTCTATTTCTTATAAATCTGTATAAATTTTGTTTCCCAGATTCGTACTGATCAATTCTCTAGCTTCCCCTATGACATTAATTCTCTATCTATCTGTGTCTTAACAATGCTGGAACTTGCTTTATCCTATCAGGGTATTCTTTTCTTCAATGTTTATTTTTCTTGCCTAGCTTCCGGGTAATTCTTCATGGACTCCCCCTTTTTCACACTTTCTATCTTCTTTGTTCCTCTGTATTTCTTAAATATATGTTTATATCATATATTTAAATTCTTTTTTAATGTCTTATTTTTCTCTTTGGTGTGTTCTGTACAAGATCTACAGGGTCACACTATATAGTTTGGATTCATAGTGATCGTCCATTTTTCAGCCTCCAAAACACTGGGATTACAGGCCTTAGCCACCATGTCTACTCTTAGTCACTATTTCAGCATGCCCTGGAGGTAGGAATGGTGAGGCATGCTGGGAATCTGCCCAGTCCCATGCGTCTGACTGAGTTATCTGGCCAGCCCCCATATATTTAAATTCTATATATAGATAAATGTTTAATATATGTATTATATATTATATATTCATATTGTGTCTTATATATTATGTGTTGCACATATAATAACACACTATATGTTATGCATGATATGTAATATATGTTTAAATGGGAAAACTTGAAGGTCTCCTTATGAATTTGTTTTGTATTATGTTTTCATCTTTTTGTGCTGTTTTTCCTTTGTTTAATATTCCTCATCCTGGCTTTACCCCCTCATCTCTCTAGATTTACTTTTTTATTGTGAACTTTTTTTTTTTCTGTAGGAATTCTTTGAGGCTTGGATTTGTTTACCTGCCGATAGATTTGGGGTTTGTTTTTTTTTTAAGTCTTGAGGGAAATGACTATTCTTCACTACTTTAAATATACATTTGAAGCTTCATTTCATTTTCCCCTTTATGTTATAAGTCCAGTACAAATGATAATAAATTCTGTCCCTTAAAGGATACATCTTTTGCATTCTGTGATTAGATAATCAAAATTGTACATATTTCTCTACTGTTTTCCTCATCAGATTTTTTTTTTTTTAGAAAAAAAACTAGGAGTTTATTTCATACTGATTTTACTTTTTGGAAATCTCAGCTTTATTCCAAGTATCTCTGTTTCTATCTCTAGTTCTGTATTTAGCTTTGTTTTTGTTTCTTTTTCCAGTACATATTGCCCTTTGAAGCCCAGACTATAAACTAGCATAGCAAAAAAGTCAGATGCTGAAGATTTGCAGTAATATTCAATGTCTTAATTCTAAGGAATTCTCTTCGTTTTACCTTTCTTTTTCCTGCCTTGGTCAGCCATATAATAATTTCTATCTGGTGTATTTAGTTCTATACTGCGAGAAATGTCTATTTTTTCAGTCTATAATACCTCTCAGCTTCCTCAGTATTGCTCAGCCCTGAACTGTGGAGTATAAAATTAAAGTGAAATTAAAAGTAGAAATCATAGAACTTTTGAGATATTGAAATTGCCTACACAAGAAATTGCAGCTAAAAGTGTTATGTACTCAACAGAAGTGGATAATGGTGGAAGGACTTAAGAAAGATCTAAGCAGTAAAAGTAGCATCATTAGCAGTGAAGTGGTTGTGAGATTTGGAGTAAAATATTCAAGATAAGGCCAGTGTTCAGGACAATGTGCAGCTGGTATAACTGGGTAGACTATAGTGCCGACACTGAAGGGAAAACCAACTGGGAGTATACAATGGTTATAGACTCCATTTTCAGCCAAATGTGTGGTGCTTTAGAGATTTTAAGTGAATATGTGGGTGTGCAGTCCTGAGCTATAGACTGGACTTTGAAATGACATCTGAACTCATTTTTCATTTTCTAAGAGTAATGAAAATCAGGCCTTGGTAAATTTGCTCAAGGAGAGGATATGGAATGGAAGAAAAGTAGGCCCATTATTAAGACTAGAACTTCTACCTCTAATAACAGGCCCAGAGGAGGATGTACCTAGAGTGATACAGTATAGGTACCTATAGTGGATGTACCTATAGTGATACAGTTTTGCACACTGAACTGTGCAGAACACAGTCAGGATAGAGTTTGGGGACATATGGTATTCACTTTCTTATATTTTTCTTATGCATATAGCCAGCCATATTAACTTTGTCAGTTTCCTACTTGCTTTTATTTTCCTCCCTGTATATCTTCATGCATGAAATCCCTGATTGTCTTCCATATCCTTTGCCCTTCTGACCTTCCACTATTTTCCTAACGAAGACTGTATGTCACTTAAAATCTAGCTCAGGTGTTCGCACTTCTATGTCATCTTTCCCAAACCCTGCCCTAAACATATCCTACAGCAAGGCTTGCACCAAGTTCATTGGCCTCATCTTTGCCACACTGTATATATTATGTGGAATTGCAATGTCTCTTCTGTCAGTCCCAAAATTCCTCTTAACTGCAGAGCCAATTCTTAAATACTACTGCTTCTCCAGTGCCTAGCATAGCAGCACAGCTCTTGGTGCATGGTTGAGTTGTTTTTTTAAAAAGATTTAAATCAGATCAACAGCATGTATGAATCATTTGGACAAACAGGCCAACCAGCAATCTAGCATTAGAAAGGTTAAAGTGTTTGTAGTCATCAAATCAAAGCAGTTGGCAGGCCCAGCAGGATGGCTCAGTGGTCTAAAGTGCCTGCTTGGGAAAGCTTGGGCGGCTGCAGGGACCGCAGTTCAATCCCCGGCACCATATGCTGCGCCAGCCCTGCCCTCAGGGCAGGCTGAGCCGGCCATAAAAATAAATAAATAAACAAACAAACAAAAGTTCTGAAACAAGAAAAAAAATAAATAATATAAATAAAATTCTAAAAGAAAAAAAAAAAAAAGCAGTTGAGCAGCTCATGCGAGGTAATATATGCAAACAGACCCTCTACCTATTGCCCTCTCCTTCTACTTCAATATTGAGCTTCAATATTGTCTTTAGTGACATATCCTATCCCATCCAAAGTATACCTCTATATTCTATTCAGCCTTACATTGGCTAAAGGAAAGGGAATATTGAAAGATGGATTCCCTGGTCCATGCGGGGAGCACATCAAGTGATTTGTCTTTAATTCCATGACTTTCTAAGCAATTGCTCACAGGCAGCAATGTAAAGTTGCATGAATTAGACTAAGCAGCCTGAGCAAATACATGGCATCAAGATTAATGAACCAACATCAGGGTGAGTGCCCTTCATGAGGTGGCCAGATAAATAATGCAGACTTAGTGTAGAACCAGTGGTGTCTTTAGGCAGAAAGAATCTAGGAAAAGAAACAGTTGGAGATGAGCTCTTAGAGAAATTACAAGACAATATGAAGGGCAGATAGGCAATGAAGGATGTCTAATGTGCAGGGACCCTTTGCAGGGCAGACAGTTGCTTACAATTGCCAAGTGATACTAAGTTAAGTGGAGGCTGTCCTGACTCAAGTTTCTTAGAAAGATGGAGATCGAGGAGTAGATTTCAAGATTATTTGGGTTTTCTTCTTTGTGTTAATTCTTATTATGACTGAAACATGATAACAAGTCGCTTATGCTACTGCTGACATCAGTCCATAGAAAATTGGGACAGTGTCAGCAATCTGAAGCTGTTCTGTAGAGAACATGGGAAATTTTCATAATAAGGTCAATTGGACCTTGAGGGAGAGACTGTAGCTTGGCATGAAATTGTGACAGATGGCTATCTGTCACCATCCAACAGCCACAGAACCCAAAGATTAGACCTAAGCTTAACATCCAACTTTTCCTATTGTAGTATTTGGTTGCAGATTTCCTCTTATTCACCATTTGTCATTTGTTTCCCTATATAACCCCTATTTTCCTTTCCAACGCAACCGCACACAGTTTCACAAACATGATAAATGACTTCTTGTTTTGAATATGCTGTAATGCTTACACAAAAGAACTCATTGATATACTAAAACACAACTCCTACAACTCTCTGACTAGGAAATGCACTCTCTCTGTAGCATCTATGCACAGATATGTACTGTGGTGATTAAACTCAATTGTACAAAGCTGATTCACTTGAGAATCACTTAGGGAAACGGTAAAGCACAATTCTGAATATGGTAGGTATGTCATAGAGGCAGGAATCTGAGCACTACATCTGGCCCCTTCGTCAGTGCTGGCACCATTCCCTGTGCTGTTTCCCAGCCATAATGAACAATGCAGCTCTGTTCCACCACATTTCTGCACCATTATGCACCTGCTTGGAGCCAGATAACCAAGGACTACATCTCTTGAAACTATAACCCGAATGAAACCTCTCCTCCTTTCAGTTGTGAGCTTTGGGTATTGTATTCCAGGGACAGACAACCTGTCACTGTATTCATGTATATAGACATAACTAGGTATTTACCAAAGCATGCATCCATGTGCTTGGTAGCTCATGGTAGAGCCACCATAAGAGCAACACTGAAGCTGTTATAACTTAGGTCTGTCCTAATGTGGTTCCTATCTTGGGAAATTTGTTTAACCTCACCAGCTTCAAGTTTCTTCATCTATTATGTGTATATCAAGGAGATTAAGAAAGATTAGCCTAACACACATTAAAAACCTGGTAAAGTCCTGGGAATGACATCACTAATTCTGTCCCCCATCCTTCATGGAGAACTGACTGCGTAGAATCTCAGAAAGGTAATTCTCTCTTGTATTTTGTGCATTTCTGTAAGCTCCAGGAATAATATTATGTTTATTATTGTTTTATCCCATCACAGAGATCCTCTCATTGCACAAACCAATGTTTATTGGGAAAATAAGGAAGTCCAGAAATAGAAGACACTTTCAGAACTATTCCAGGTCTGTCTAAAATGCTTCCTTGAGCAGCAGGATTTGTGGTATTTTAAGTAAAAACAAAAGAAAAGAAAACTCAAAACTGAGGCCAGTGACCCTACTGAATTATTTTTTGTTATGCTAGTCCCAATAACCAAAATGACTTCATAATATCCTGAGGGCAAAACTGTACTTTATAAAGGTCATGGAGAAATCTGGGTGGTATTTCTCCACAACTTTAAACAAGTAGGGGCTTGGCTTTAAGCCTAGACTTGTTTAAGGGTTATGATTTATTAAAAAAAAATTTTTCTCCTTCTGCACTCTGAGTTTCAACGTAGTTCTCTGTGAGTTTCACAAGGCAGTTCCCCTCTCTATGTCACAGCCCCCTTTTTGCAAAAGGAGAATGAAGCTCAGTGGGAGAGAATGGTGGTGCTGGTGGTGGTGGTGCTGCTGCTGGTGATGGTGGTGGTGGTAGTGGTGGTGGTGGTGTGTGTGTGTGTGTGTGTGCATGCGTGTGCGTGCATGTTTTGGCTCAGTGCTGTGAAAGTATAAGAAAGGACCAGATCTCTTAAGTCCATCACTGGTACCTGAATGCAAGATAGATGACACATGGGCTGGGGAGATAGCTCTGTGGCACAACTGCCTGACTGGCAAGTGCAAGGTCATGAGTAGATAGATGACACAAGCCCCCTCCAGGGTAAGAAATGCTATAAGCGTCCCCAAGAATACATCAGAGGCCTCCAAAGCCCTGTGAAAACACCATCCTGTGCACAAGACAGTTTCTCCAGCCCTGTTTGCTAAGCCTGAGAGCCAGAGTCCCTGGCAAATTCAACACAAGTCAGCAGGGAACGAGAGTAATGCAAGAGAAAAATGTGGAAGTTGCTCTTGGGGAACCGAAGAGGTGCTAATTGTTGCTAAAGATTTTATCCTGACTTAGTTAGAGGCATCATTTAACCTCTGGCTCCTGCTGCTAGCAGAAGTCTGAGCACCTGCAGTGGAGAGAATTTCCCTGCTTCAGTCCTTCCCCAGCCCTGAGCTGGGCAGAAGAAAGGCCCTTCCCTGGAGAGCCTATGTAGGAGAGGGAAGCAGCCAGGATCAAATAACAAGGCTTCTGCTCTGCAGAGCTCACACTGCTCCAAAGTCACCTGCAGGGCCTGTAAAGCTGCCCAAATTAGAGAACCTCTGTTGTCTTCCACTCATTCAACTTCTTCCTCTTGACCAGACAACTTTATTCTTCTCTAGACTGCATTAGTTTTAGTGCAGAACGTCAGGTACTCCTCGAAATGCATTTGAATTCAGGAAGACTCCTTTGGTAACAAGCCAACAGTCCCCACACTCAAACGAACTAGAATCCAAAGGCAAATTTATCAATTTCAATGACAGAAGAGTTCAGCGGTGGTGGCAATAGCCAATATCTTTTTCACGGCTCTGTTCTGAGCACCTTATTAACTCATTTAATTTTCTTAACCACTATGAAAGAGATGCCGTCATTGTTGCCACTGTGACGTCAAGGAAGTTAGGAATGAGGACTACAGGAGCTGAGATCAGGCTACATGAGGAGAATGTGGCATATATGGGGTCTAACCTAGGCAGCACGTCCACCATCATGCTGTTGGCCATGCAAAGCAAGGCTGGGTCCACGTCCTTGCGGGACAGCTGTGCTGCTATAATCACAACAGCACAGACTGGCAAGCAGGAGTTTGTCACAGTCGTGGGAGCTGAGCAGTCCAAGGTGAAGACTGGATGAACAGTCACGGAGGGCCGGTCCTTCTGCTCCCAAGGCGCTATCTTGCTGCCTGGGCCTCACATGGTAGAAAGCGGAAGAGACAAATGTGCCCTCACATAAGCAGAGACGAAAGCCCTAAACTCTCCACTCGAGCTATTTAGGGCCTCCCACCCAGGAGAGCCTCATCACCAACCACTTCTAAAAATATTTTCATTAAAAAAAGACAGAGTATAAAAATAGTAAAGAGCCAGCCAGAGAGCTCTGTGGACTAAAGCACCCGCTCAGGCGGGTGCAGAGACCGGGGTTCGATCCCTTGGGTGCTCTGCTGGCCTTACTCCTCAGGGGTGCACTGAGATGGTGACTGAGAAGCAGGGTAATGGGGTATGACTGTAATCCTAGCAATTGGGAGGCTAAAAACAGGAGGATCAATAGGAGTTCAATCTATGTAGTGAGACACTGTAAACCTCATGCTAAATACACCTTTCAAAAAAACAGAAAAAAAGAAAGATATTAAAAATGACACAATTCCATTCAGCGCTGGCCATTCCCTCTGGTCGCGCGACCCCTGGAACAAGTCCCTGAGTCTGAACTGCACCTCCCATCCCCACCAGTGCCAGCCATTCCCACTGGTCTAGTGGCATCTGGGTCAAGTCCCTGCTTCTGAACTCTACCTCCCACCCCGGACTGGCACCTGCCATTCCCACTGGCCCCCAGGCGCCTGAACAGAGTCCCAGCTTCTGGACTCCACCTCCCAAGCTGGACTGGAGCCTGCCAGTCGCAGGGCACCTGGACCAGGTCCTGGCTCCTGGACTCTGCCTCCCACCCTGAACTGGCACCTCCATTTCCACTAGTGGCCTGTGCCTGGATCAAGTCCCAGCTCCTGGACCTGACCCATCACCCCAAACTCCAGCCTGAACTCCAGCCCAGACCCCATCACCATCCTGACTGGGCCAACCAGCAGATTTGGCCCTGACACATTCACTGCCTCATCAACAACCAGAGCTCAGATTCCACCCACCTACAGGACCAGGGCTCAGATTGCCCAGGGTGCAGAGATCACGCTATAAAAAATGACAAAGAGAAGGAGCAAGATCCAATCCCAGATCCTGAGTCCATACAAAACAAATACAGGAAACACTAGAAGAAAATGGGAATCATGCAGAGGAAATCTCTAAATCAGTAGAGGCGAGGTTGAAAGGCCAATGCAGAAACGTATAGAGCAACTCAGATCTGAGGTAACATGTGAAGTGAGAAAAGAAATGTATGAAAAAATAGGTGCTGAAGGGGAAAAACAACTGCAGAAGCATATAGAAGAAACAAGAGCAGAACTAACCTCTAAAGTCAAAAAGACCTCAGTAAATCAATAGAATCTAAAGTACGGGAACAAGTACAAAAAGGTACAGAGGAGAACAGAGCAGAAATAATGTGTGAACTAGAGAGAGAAAGAATCACTATAATGAGAGACTTCAGTACTACTAAAGAACACATTGATAAAAATTTAGAGAATAGAAAAATGTTGGATTCCCTGAATGAACAATATAAGAAAGAAATAGATCACATGAAACAGTTTCAAAGAGATATACAAGAAAATAAAATCTCAATCACAAGCTGGCAACACTGTATGAAGCAAAGTGAAGATAGAATCTCAGATCTTGAAGATGCACTCGCAGCAAGTGAAAAGATAAGAAAGGATCTCTTGAAAACAACCAAGATGTAGGAATAAAATAATTCAACATCTGCAAGATGATTCAAAAATGAACGATGTGAGATTAATAGGAATCAATGAGCAAGAAGGAATCAATACAAAGCACATAAAAAGAACATGGGCAAAAGTAATAGCAGAAAACTTCTCAAATATGAAAAAACAGTTGGGCATATAGTAACTGAAGCATACAGAACCCCAAATAACATCAACTCAACTAAAAACACATCCAGACATATAATAATCAAGATCTCAAAATTCAGCAGAAGAATACTATACTAAAAGCTGCTAGAGAAAAGAAACAGACCACATTTAAAGGAAAACCCATCAGAATAACAGCAGATTTCTCTTCACAAACCACGAAGTCAAGAAGAGCATGGAGCAGAGGGCTTCAAGTCCTCCGTGAAAACAAATTTCAGCCCAGACTGCTACGCCCTGCAAAACTCTCTTTCAAGTATGAGGGAGAAGTGAAATACTTCCATGACAAGGAACAACTAAAAACTTTCATCACGTCAAAACCAACTCTCCACATAATACTAAAAGATATTTTAGAGAGGGACCAAAATGACTCAAACTCAAGAAATAAGAACAGAAGGATCCCACCAAATAGGCTACTCAACTAAACACAGGAGAAAAAGAGGTAAACAGTAGTAAGTAAACATCATGTCAATCATAAGCCAACATATCTCAATTAT
>PVJA010000774.1:110827-150335 GCA_004027025.1 Myocastor coypus
AAAAAAAAAAAAAAAAAAAAAAAAAACAGGGGTAGCAATCCTGTTTGCAGACAGTCTAAACTTCAAACCAACACTGATCAAACGAAATAAAGAAGGCCACTACATATTGGTTAGAGGAAAACTTCAAGATGAAGAGGTGACACTCATAAATATGTATGCACCCAACACAGGAGCAGCAAGTTATATAAGGCAAACCTTAATGGACATGAAAAATCTCATATCCAATACCATAATCTTAACAGGAGACCTCAACACCCCCTTATCCAATAAGATAGGTCAAGCAAACAAAAACTTAGCAAAGAAGTAGCAGAGCTGAACCAGAACTTGAAACAACTGGAATTAGTGGACATAGATAGAGTGTTCCACCCAACCACTTCAGAATACACATTTTTTTTCAGCTGCACATGGGACATTTTCTAAAATAGACCACATAGATCATGCTTAAATATATGCACAAAAATTTATCCCGTGCATATTATCTGACCACAGTGCAATGAAATTAGAAATAAATGACAACAGAAACCACAAGAACCCCAGAAATACATGGAAATTAAACAACACTCTTCTTAACAACCAGTGGGTTACAGATGAAATTGAACAAGAAATTTAAAAATATCTTGAATTTAATCTAAATTCAAACACAACCTACCGGAATTTATGGGATGCAATGAAAGCAGTTCTTAGAGGGAAATTTATAGCTCTGAACTCACACATTAAGAAAACAGAACAGGAACAAATAAATACTCTCCTGGAGCACCTCAGTCGACTAGAAATAGAAGAGCAAACGAAATTCAAAGCCCAAAGACATAAGGAAATTATAAAGATTAGAGCAGATATTAATTCAATTGAGACAAAGAAAACAATACAAAGAATTAATGAATCAAAAAGCTGGTTCTTTGGAAAATTAAATAAAATTGATAAGCTCCTAGCTAACCTCATTAAAAAGAGGAAAAAAAAGACTAAAATTCTAGCAATAAGGAATGAAAAAGATGAAATTACTAGACACAGCAGAGATTCAGAGGATCATAAATAACTACTTTGAGAATCCTTGCTCTCACAGAATTGAAGACACAGATGAAATGGATAGATTCCTAGAAAAGTGCAAATTACCCAAACTCAATCAAGAAGATGTACCAACTCTCAATAACCCAACAACAACCAATGAAATACTAAATGTAATAAAAAGCCTACCGACAAAGAAAAGTCTAGGTCCTGATGGATTCACTACTGCACTTTAAAAGAAATTTGTAGAGGACTTAATCCCAATACTCCTCAAACACTTTAATAAAATTGAAAAGGAAGCAATTCTTCCAAAATCATTCCTAGAGGCAAGTATTACACTGATACCAAAACCAGAGAGAGAGATGCAACTAAAAAAGAAAACTACAGGCCAATTTCTGAAAACATAGATGCAAAACTCCTCAATAAAATCCTTGCCAATAGAATACAACTAATCATCAAGAAGATTATACATCATGACCAGGTAGGATTCATCCCAGGGATGCAAGGATGGTTCAGTATATGCAAATCTATAAATGCAATACACTATATCAACAGAGCCAAGACCAAAAATCACATGATCATCTCAGTTGATGCAGAAAAGGCCAACAAAGTCCAACATTCATTCATGTTCAAAGTCCTACAGAAAATTGGAATAGAAGGCCTCTAACTCAACCTGATAAAAGCCATCTACAACAACCCAACAGCTAGCATAATTCTAAATGGGGAAAAACTGAAGACTTTTAGTCTCAAATCTGGCACAAGACAAGGATGTCCTCTATCACCACTCCTACTCAGTGTAGCTCTAGAATCATTAGCTATAGCCATTAGACAAGAAAGAGAAATAAAAGGAATAAGAATAGGTAAAGAAGAAGTAAAACTGTCACTATTTGCGGATGACATGATAATCTACTTGGAAGACCCAAAAAAACTCCACTAAGAAGCTTTTAGAATTAATACACAAATTCAGCAGCTTAGCAGGTTACAAAGTCAACACATAAAAGTCAGTAGCATTCCTCTACACAGATAACAAATACACTGAGACAGAAATTAGAAAAACAGTACCCCTTATGATAGCACCGAAGAAAATGAAATACTTAGGGATTAACCTAACTAAAGAAATAAAAGACCTTTGCAATGAAAACGACAGTACTCTGGAAAAAGAGATCCTAGAAGATTTCAGAAAATGGAAAGATATTCCCTGCTCCTGGATAGGAAGAAGCAACACTGTTAAACTGGCCATACTCCCTAAATTGCTATACATATTTAATGCAATTCCTATCCAAATACCATCAACATCTCACAGAACTGGAGAAATCATTCCTAAAATTTATTTGGAACCAAAAAAGACCCAGAATTGCAAAGACAATTCTCAGCAACAAAGGTATGGCAGGAGGCATTACAATTCCTGACCTAAAGTTATATTACAAAGCTACAATAATAAAATCAGCATGGTATTGGCAAAAAAGTAAACTTGAGGATCAATGGAATAGATTAGAAGATACAGAAGCAAATACAAACACACTAAGCCACATCATTTTTGACAAAGGGGCCAAACACATTTACCAGAAGATAGCCTCTTTAACAAATGGTGCTGGAAATATTGGCTCTCTACATGCCGAAAACTAAAACTTGACCCTAGTCTATGATCATGCACTAAACTAAAGTTGAGATGGATTAAAGATCTAAATATTAAAAGAGAAATATTAAATCTCCTGGAACAGAAAGTGGGAGGAAATCTTGAAGACATCGGAGTAGGCAAAAAGGTCATGGACAGAAATCAAATTGCACATTTAACACTTGAAAACACCAACAAATGGGACTTCCTCCAGCTAAGAAATTTCTGCATGCCAAAGGAAATTACCAACAGAGTGAAAAGACGACCCACAAATTTCAAAAAGATTTTAACTAACAAGTATTCAGACAAAGGTCTTCTATCTAGAATCTAAAAAGAACTAAAAACCATTAACATTCCAAAATCAAAGACCCAATCCAGAAATGGGCATCTGAGATAAACATACACTTCTCAGAGAAAGAAATTCAGCAAGCCTACGAATACATGAAGAAATGCTCCACATCACTAGCCATTCGTGAAATGCAAATCAAAACAACACTCACCCCAGAAAGAATGGCTATCATAAAGAAATCAACCAGCAACAAATGCTGGAGAGGATGTGGGGAAAAAGGAACCCTTCTCCACTGCTGGTGGGAATGCAGACTGGTGCCACCACTATGGAAATCAGTGGAGGATCCTTACAAAACTAGAATTGGAAGTCCCATTCAATCCAGCTATGCCCCTATTGGGAATTTTGCCAGAAGAACTGAAAACATCATACCATAGCGATATCTGTGCACCTATGTTTATAGCAGCCAAATTTGTAATAGCCAAATCTTAGAAACAACCAAAATGCCCATCATTTGAAGAAGGGTTGAAAAAGATGTGGTATTTTTATACAGTGGAATATTATTACTCAGCTATAAAGAATGAAAAGTTTGAAGATTTCATATATAAATGGATGTATATTGAACATATACTCATTAGTAAAATAAACCAGACCTATATTTGTAAATATCGTATAGTCTCCCTAATATAAGAACTTTAAAGAAGAAGATAAGAACTTAAGGGCATAACACAGCTGAATGTGTTATGGATTAAACAACAAAGTGACTGGAAGCAGATAAAGGAGAAAACATATCAAGAGCAAAACTATGCATTATGTACACAGGATGAATAAGATATTGGTCCTAAGAACCTTCAAAAGGTTCATCACACTGATCATAGCACCATGTAACACAAAACTATGCTTGGAATGCATGTCACTCTTGTCTTTTTGATGTGTACTGCTCCTGGTGTAAACTCAGTTACTGTCATTCTCTCTCTCAAGAGTAGTACTTAAAAATAAGAGACTGGGCCAAATAGCATAGTCTTGACAGGCTACAATTTTGTATTTCCTTGAATTTCCAAATATCTCTGCCAAAATTGTGCAACTGCTTATATCACACTGTATGGAACATTATTAGAATATCAATGATGGTCAGAAAATATCAATTCCAAGCTAAGTCAAAGATATTTGACACTCAGAAAGCCAGTGATGATAAGCTCAAGTACCTATGCTATACTGTAATAGTATCACAAAGCTTTTCTGCTAGAGGGTTAACAATGTAAGTTAACAGACCAAAAATTGGAGAAAAAGAAGAGCTATCAGGATAGCCAATATTTTGGCCCTAGCCCTTCAAGGTCAATAAGGACTCAGGATATAAGAGAACCTGTGCTTTCCCAGAAAGCAAAATGGCGAAGCAATGGCCGTGACTCATCCCGAAGGCTGACACTAACAACAGTTCTACAAAGTACTGTCTATGGTCCCAAACTTAATCCTGAGGGGATTTGACCCTGGAAGATACAAAAAAAAAAAAGGATATTTTGTTATACAGGTCTTGCTTCGACTTGCCCTTGATCACCCAGCAAGGAAAAAAAGAACAAAAAAAGCTTAATTACAATGCATGAAACGCAGAGCTAGATTGGTGAGATGAGCTTTAGGAGGCTTAGATTCAATAGCCTCCAACATTACAAGCTTCACTGGTGGCCCACTGCAATTGCAGAACATTTGACTGTGTATGCATCTGCTTCCTCTTAGTTCAAAGAGAAGAATTTTCTTTTCCTTTCTTCTTTTTTTTTTCTTCTTAGCAACATCAATAGGGAGGTGGGTCATGCCCACACACTGTACTCTGTAGAACTATTATAAGGACAATATGCAATATGTCAACTTTAAAAACAATAAAGGGGAAAAGAAAAAAAAGTAATGTTTATTGAAGGTGTTAATGTTTAATTGCTTGATCAATCTTATATACCTATATCTATTAATCTAAACTGATCTGATGATGAAAATATGTAATATAACCATTGTTAAATTTAAACAATAAAAAATTTAAAAATACCATAGGCTTGACAGACTACAATTTTGTATTTCCTTGAATTTCCAAATATCTAAAAAAATAAAATAAAATAAAAGGGGGGCGGGCAGGATGGCTCAGTGGTCTAAAAGCGCCTGCAGATGGCTGCAGGGACCACCGTTCGATCCCCGGCACTACATGCTGTGCCAGCCCTGCCCTCAGGGCAAGCTGAGCCAGCCATAAAAATAAATAAACAAACAAACAAAAGTTCTGAAACAAGAAAAAAAATTTAAAAATAAAAAAACAAATATCTGTGTAAAAATTGCATAACTACTTATATCACATTCTATGGAGAGTTTTTAGAATAACAATGATTGTCAGAAAATATCAATTCCAAGCTAAGTCAAAGACGTTTGATATTCAGAAAGCCAATGATGATAAGTTCAATTACCTACGTTATAGAGTACTAGTATCACTAAGCTTCTCTGCTGGACGATTGAGAATGTAAGTTAACAGACCAAAAAATGGAGAAAAAGAAGGGCTATGAGGATGGCCAATATTTTAGCCCTAGCCATTCAAGGTCGGTAAAGACTCTGGACATAAGAGAACCTGTGCTGTAATATCCTTTAACTCAGACATGTCTCAAATTTTCTGGTCAAGGAGATTATGGGACCTCAGAGGAAAGGGATAAATGAACTATAGTGCATCTGAGGAGAGTCACCCAGAGAAAAACATTCTCTCAGGCTTTCACAGAAAGCAAATTGACCAAGCAATGGCCATGATTAGACCCGAAGGCTGACACTGACAACAGTTCTACAAAGCACTATATATGGTCTCAAAGTTAATCCTGAGGGGATTTGACCTTGGAAGATACAAAAAAAAAAATGAATGTTTTGTTATACAGGTCTTGTTTTGACTTGCCCTTGATCACCCAGCAAAAAAGCTTAATTACAAGGAATGAAATGCAGAGCTAGACTGGTGAGATGAGCTGTAGGAGGCTTGGATCAATAGCCTCCAACATTGCAAGTTTCACTGGTGGCCCACTGCAATTGTGAAACACTGGACTGTGTTAGCATCTGCTTCCTTTTAGTTCAAGAAGGAGAATTCTTTTTTTTTTTTTTCCTGTCCTTAGCAACATCAAGAGGAAGGTGGGTCATGCCCACACACTGTGCTCTGCATAACAATTGTGAGGACAGTGTACAGTGTGTCAACTGTTAAAAAAAAAAAAAAACAATGTTTATGGAAATTGTTGATGTTTAATTGTTTGATCAATTTTATGCACCGATATCTGTTAATCTAAACTGATCCGATGATGAAAATAGGTAATATAACCACCGTTAAAAAAATAATAAATAAATAAGACACAGAATTTCACGAAACAAAATGAAAGGAATTAAACAATAGTTGTTACATTGCTTATTGTTCACTTCAAATTATCAAACATAGGGGTGTAAAACTGGTCAAAAATATTTAAAAGGAGAGAAAAAATGTAAGCATTAACTGCTCCTCTCAGTGAGCCAGCAGAAATCAACAGTACAACCTTCCAAGCTATCCTATGTATATACCTGCATAGTGTTTTGTTTCTTCCTTCATTCTTTCTTTTGTCTTTTTGCTCATCTCAGTTATTTCTCCCACTGATCAGTTTCTTTCCCTTTCACAGCAATAGCTGTTGTCCTTTTAGATTTTATTTGGTCTTCTGAGTTGTTACTTTCAAGTTAAGGATTATGTTTCAGCATAAATTTTGGATAGGACACATATGTTCATGCCATGTCAAGAACCAACTCCATTTGCCTCCTTTCATAACAAGACTTCCTTTTTGTTGACTGGTCCTCACTCTCAGGCAGACAAACCTTGTGTGGGTCTGATGTGCTCCAGGGTCAGTCCTTTTCTGGGACCTGCTGCATGGTAAAAGCCTCCTTTAACTGTCCCAACCAAAGCTATAACACTGTGGTTGGACAGATCTATGCTTCCCTATCATCCCTGGACCAATCAGTGAAATGAAATCTGGATGACTGAGCATGTCACTGGGCCTATCTCTGGCCATGCTCTTCTGGATTCAGGGACTCAATGGATGTGAAAGTTTGAAGGAAGCATATCCATTAATGGCTTAAGACAAAGAAGGAAGAGGGCAAGCTGAACCAAAATTAGTGATACCATACACTCTGCCTATTTATGAAAAAAGATAATGGTAATAAGTTGTACATATACACAACCATGCAATCCTTACAGTAATCCTATGACAAAAAATATGGCCATATCATCACCCCCCATTTTCCAGGTGAGGAGACAGAAGCATCAGAGACAAGTCAGTTTGACCAAGGTGCAGCGTAGTAACCAGCAGAACCCACATGGCCCCTGTGATGTCATGTCCTGGAAATCTGTGTGCTTAGCAGCTGGAACAAATTATAACCCATCGCTGTTTTCATCACTTTTGTGCTGAGCATACCCACTAATTATTTGGTGAGGTTCTGCTTCCTTTAAACATGAAGAGACAAAGAATTTTCCAATCTAATCATTAGGGGACCTCTGAATAACAAGTACTTTTTTCCTTTACTGTTTGTAGTACAGAAGAATACAGAGGCTGGATTGATTTACCAAAGGAAAACACAGGATACGCAATTAAATTCAGATTTCATATAAACAGTAATTTTTGTTTATATCTTGGTGATCTTACCTCGGAGTGATGCTTTTATCTGAGGCAGCTAGCAATAGCCCCAGACATGAGAAAAGGGAATCCTCTAGTTAATGAGATTTTCATCCACTCCAGAGTGTATGGGTCACTGTGCGCCTGAACAAAGAGAGCTTAGAACTGGTAGATTCCTATCTTGGCCAAAGCCTCACTCCCTCAGAGTCGGCTGCCCCCTACAGTCAGACCCTTGTCTCCAGGTAGCACTTGTGAATGCCATTCACACTGGTCCCTGCCTCCCCATTTCTCACCTTGTCAGCTGCTCAAGGTCTCACGCTGATGTTTTGTAGTGAGCAACCTGAGTACCAAACATAGAAGTGTGAGAGACCCGGCATCCCTCTTCGGTCATCAATGATTCCCTTCTTTCTTGGCACAGAGGGATGTAGGGTGTCCACCAACAGGTGCAGAACACCACAAGAGACCTCGCATCACTTCTATCCACAGAGGTTAGAGCCTCAAGAAATGGAAAGACCAGGAAAACTTATCAAGCAAGTAGGTAGACTATGGCTCCATTTGATTCCAATTACATATCCAGACCATAATCCCAGGACTTCTGATGCAGAATTCTGATGCTGTTCAGTTTTTTTGTTTTGTTTTGTTTTGTTTTGTTTTGTTTTGTTTTGTTTTGTTTTGTTTTGTTTTTACCTTGACCAACTTCCTATTTGGAACTTGAAGATCAGGAGATGTCTATCGTGCCTATCATTCACTGTATTTCCACTGAGACACAGAAAACTGCACCAAATGACCGAGCTTTCAGCCAGTGATCAAGATGGAGCTCCCATCTTCCTTGTTCCATCAGAAGTTTAACTACCAATGAAACAATCAATGATTTATTCCCTCTGGTAGCCCCTTCTGTATCACCCGATGTAAAGTGGCCTTGGGATTCACGGATCCTTTCTTTTTTTCCTTTGGATCCCACTGACACACCACTTAGCAAAAATTGATCTAGATATATGGGTTCATTTGAATGATTATTGACATTAATATTATAGAAACTTGAGAGATTGTAAGTAAGACACAGAAAGGTGGACGTGCTACTTGAAGAGAAAATTACAAGGACATATCAGTACAGCCTGTTTTCTTAGATAGGCAAATCCCACAGGCCACCCTGGAGCAGTTAATAGTGTCTACCTTGTACAGCTGCTGCAGCCAGGGTCCCCAGAAGTCTCCAAGAAATGCTGTATCCTCTACTATCTACAGCTATCAGGGCTGTGAAGCGGAAATGTCAGCAACCCTGAAATCTAATCCTTGAAGGATCATGACCCTCAAAAGACGCTGTCAGTTAGACTTATCAGTTCTTCCCAGGGGTGGAAATGTGCCATAGTCATAAAAGAAGCGGCTATAAAAATATTGCGTTTTTTGTCTGTCTGTCTGTCTGCCTTTGTTGGGCACAAAGAGCATGGGCTTTCCAGCCAGGAAGCCCCTGGTGTGATTTTCAAATGTGCCAACGTTAGCTGTGACTGCACAGAGCAGCTATCTTCTCTGAGCCTCAATTCCTTCTCCTTAAGAATGTGTAGAATAATTGCTAGTGTCTTAAGGTTAGGGTCATAAAAATGAACTATTTCCATGGATTTTGTAGGTCAATACTTTGGAACGGCCAAGCGAGCAGCTTGTCTCTGTCCACAGTGTCTGGGGCTCAACTGGGAGGATCATAGGCTAACAATGATTTGGCAGCTGAAGTCTAGGGTTAACTGGTCTCACTTACTCAGATATCTAGAGGGCTAGACTGGGATGTTTACAGCTTAGGACCACTCACAAATGCACCACCACAAGACTTCTCCTGCCTCAGATCCCCAGTGGCACTGTGGACTCTAAGTAGCTGACCTTCCTGTAAGGAATTCAGAATTCAAAGAAAAGCATCTTTGCCAGTAAGCAAGAAACTGCATCATCCTTGAGTCCAGCTTTGTCACATAATCTCCTGGCTATAAATGAGCCATACGTCAAGGGAAGAGAAATCAGACTCCACCTTTTGATGAAGAATGGTCATATATTGAATAAGTGAGAAAGAAACATAATTGTTTCAACCATTATAATAATAATAATAATAACCATAGTAATAACAGTAGTAAAATGTTATCCTCATGCTCTCTGAAAGGATCTTGACAAAATTAAAGTCAGTGTTACATACAGAAGAACTCGTCGAATGAACTTGCCCCTACTCTCGATGTTCAGTTGAAGAGACAAATGTCCCACTAATAAATCTGGATAGCATAGCTTCCATTGCCATATCTCTCTTCCCTCTAGAAATAAGAGAATTACCAAGTCATTTAGCAAGTCTGAAACTGAACTGGATTTGCAGTATTTCTGCTGTCCGGTAATAATGATAAACTGAAGATTGCTAAAGGTGAACCTTATTCTATTACAATATTCTATATCACATTTTTTGTTATGCATGGTGCTCAAATGTATTATTATCTCCACTTTAGAGATAAGCGTAGTAAAAGCTAAGACTCCTCTACCATTTTTCAATGCTGCACAGCAAGTCGGGCTTGGAATCCATACTCAAAATTTATTTGAGTACCTACTCTTGCTCGCTAGCCTCACTCTTCTCCAACCTGCTTTACTGTCACGTGTAGGGATTGTCTTTCTTAGGGAGGGTGTGTTCTCTCTCAATGTGCTGGTTGATATTTAACACACATGTTGCCAAAAACAAAGATCCGTCTGTCTATCTGTCTGTCTGTCTGTCTGTCTGTCTGTCCATCCGTCCATCTGTCTGTCTGTTCTGTCTGCATCTATCACGCATTTAAGCATCACTGATATAAGGACATAGAACAAATAATTTACAAATCATACAATGTAAACTATTCCTTAATAAACTTATACATAGCCAACTGATTCTCATGTAATATTTGGCTTGATATTTGCTAAATGCTGGTATCTATAACTAGCCTTTGCTTTAACCAATAAATGAATATAATTCCAATATGAATATTGGCAGATTTTGTTTTTATCAATGAGCTGAATGGAAGTGAAATAATAAAAACATATGAGAACTTCACTCACTCATCAATAATGTCACTGATTTCTTGCCTGAATGGAATAATAATTTTCACAAAATTAAAGACTTTTTTCCTCAGTTTTCCTGTATGCTGTTCATAGTGCAAGACATCAAAAGTGTGATAGGATTTAAGTTGAATCTGCATTACTTTTATTCATATTTGTTGGTTCATTTTAAAGTCTAGATAGACAATCCAAAAAACAAGTCCAGAGATGACTTACCAAATACCATTAGTTTAAACAGTCTAGCCATCAAAAATTTCAAGCTATCAACAGGTACTCATTGATGATCCAGCTGGCAAGAAATGATGACAACATACAATTGCAGCAGGAAATGTCTCTCCCTAGCCCAGTGGTTCTCAGCCTTTCTAATGCCGTGACCCCGAAATACAGCTCCTCATGTTGCAGTGACCCCAAACCAAGAAATAATTTTGGTGGCTACTTCAAAATTGTAATTTTGCTACAGTTATGATTTGGAATGGCTTAAGGCGACCCCTGTGTTTTGGTCATTCGACCCCCGCCGGGGTCGTGACCCACAAGTTGAGAACCACTGGCCTAGCCAGTACTTCAGTTTCTTGGTTGCCCAGGTAATTGTCTCTGTTCCAGTTCTGGTTGTTACTGTCTGTTAGAAACACTGATGCATAGCTGCTGACTATGATACATATTGTGTAAACCGATTCCCAATTGACAAACCATTCCGCCTCAGTACTTCCTGCTTGCAAATCCCATATAAGCCCTAGAGCAGCAGAAATCAGGGCCTGATACTCTGGGAATCATCCTGATCAGTGCCTATTGATGTAAAATACATCTGGCTCCAAATTCTGGCTGTCATTTTGGTGCTTCTGTCGGCCACTGCACTATTATACTGGATTTTGTGTTGAAAGCTTAAACTCCCAGTGATTATCCTATTTTCACTACATGTGTGCACCACCACACCCAAACTTGGTCACCAGCTCAGCTCACCTGGGAGCAGAGCCAGCACAGCACATGGTGCCAGGGATCAAGCCCCAACCCCTGCACCTGCCTAAGCAGACACTTAGTCTACTGAGCTACCTCACCACCCTCACTATTGTACTTTTTTATATGCCTTCTTTATGTACACAAAAAGCGTGCATAACATCAGGAAAGCTATTAATGGAAAAAATGAGTACAACAATTAAGAAATAAGTTTGGAGTATTTATCTTTGTTTGTAATACAATGTTAAATACATGGTAGATTTCTAATTTTAAAAAAATTATTACAGTAAAATATACATTGCTGGACCGGTGAGATGGCTCAGTGGT
The DNA here is from genome assembly GCA_004027025.1 of Myocastor coypus. Taxonomy (NCBI): domain Eukaryota; kingdom Metazoa; phylum Chordata; class Mammalia; order Rodentia; family Myocastoridae; genus Myocastor; species Myocastor coypus. Next base: position 122,685 of record PVJA010000774.1, read on the forward strand.
CCAAAGCACCCACTTAGGAAAGCTTGGGCAACTGCAGGGATCGCAGCTTGATCCAGAGCACCATATGCTGTGCCAGCCCAAATCCCCAGGACAGGCTGAGCCAGCCATAATATAAAAATAAATAAATAAATAGAATTAGATAGATAGATAGATGATAGATAGATAGATAGATAGATAGATAGATAGATAGATAGATATGTACATTGCCATTAATGCCCTCTAAAATACTTCCTTAATTCAAACCTACTTATCCTACTGTTCTTGCTATTTTCTGAAAACTATCTGAAAGTTCTCTTTCATGAGTGTCTTTATAAAACACTGATAAAAAGCACAGTGAAACGTTGCTACTGAGCACTACCCAACAGGAAGGCAATCACTTGAAAAAATGGCAGCATGTTCTCATCCACTTTATTTGCAGAATCTTAGACCATGTGACTTCCAGGTCTTTGCCAAAGTGAAAATGACCGTGAAAAGTAAATACTTTGAGTTTACTCAAGACATCAAGACAGGAACAACAGAGACCTGCCCTTTAGGCAGGCTGAGCCAGTACTCCCACCCCTGCCAAAAAAAAAGGAACAACAGTACAACTAAAAACACTCATGAAAGAGGACTTTCAGGATTGTTTCTGAAAGTGGCAAGAACAGTGAGATAAGCTTGCTTGAAGTGAGGTGGACTATTTTGAGGGGGATTTAATGGCAATATTGCAATCCATATTTTAAAATTTAAATTCACTGTACTTTTCAGTCACACGTCCTATTTAATATCCTCCTTGCAAAATTCCTGAAAATTTAACAATCAGCTTTTATAAGAAGCATAAACCAGAACAGAGTACTCCTGGTTATTCATTTCCATTTCACCTCTATTCGCACCTGTGCATTAATAAGGGGTCCCTTTTTTCTTATTCTATTTTCCTTTGTTCCTGATGTGTTTCAGGACAGGTGGCAATATTGTGTATTCTAAAGCAACAGAAATACTGTCATGAGGATGATGTGGAACTATTGAAGCTTTCTATCTCATAAGATCACAGTGATGCTGTCTTCTTTTCATTGGAGAGGACTCCCAGCTCTATGTGCCCTATCACTTGATGTCCCAGGCAAGGTTTATGGTGGACCCCATTTGATTTCCTCCAATGTATCTGATGAGAGGGGTCACCTCCAAGTGATTTGCTCCACTGATGTAAATGTAACCCCTGGCCTCCGCCTTACTTTGAGGTGCTCTCAGATGCAAGTTGTTCCTTTTTATATCCGTGCTGTAACTCATTAAAACTGTGTTGCACTCCAGCGTTCTGCTCATTACAATGGGCAGAGCGAGCTTTGCTTCTGGGGAAGCATGGTTATAATGAGGGCAGAGTGTTCAGCACAGAAACAGCTCCTAATAGCTCATTAGGAAAATTGACTAGTTAGGCAGAATCGTTGTTCACACTTTGACTAAAGATCTGAAAGCCTTTCCTTCTCCAAAGGCCATGGGCTCTGATAGTCCACTCTGAATCTCTAGCCAGGGTTTCTGGGGCTGAGTGGGAGGTCTGCTTCCTCCCGGAAATGTTTTGGAATTGTCTGTGGGCCAGGGCATTGGTAAACTCCTTCAACATGGTTGACCATTTGTGCTGAGTGAAAAGTGAGAAACATTGACTTCCTGTGTGTCTGTGTCACTGTGGCTGTACGCATGGGTGTGCTAGTACAGGAATGAAAAAAGGGATTAAAAAAAAAAAGGAGGATGACAGGACAGAGAGTGCCTGATCTTTGCCCTTACCTATTAGACCAAGATGTTATCAGCTGGTTGGGAATTTTGAAATCTCCAGTCATTTTCTAGGAAGCTCTTGCAATCCTTGCTTCATAAGCATTTCTTCAACTCTTCATTAAAGATAGTCTAATTTTAACCCCTTATCGCAAAGAAAATCACTATCATTATTATGATAATTGAAGCCATAATTTCCCTGAGTCACAGGAAAACCATTGTCACGCCACTTCAAGGACACACACACTGAAACAAATACTAAGTCAATCAACTTGTTTCCAAGTCACAATCCTTTGGAATACGACTTTAACAGAATTTTACAACTCTGGATGGAAATATAGTTTTTATTTATCTTTTTAATATATTTGCTATAGAGTCTCACTATGCAGCTTGGCCTGATCATGATCTTCCTGTCTTCAGCTTCCCCAGCACTGGGATCACAGGTGGACACCACCAGGTCGAGTCTTAGTCTCAGGCTCAGCATGTGCGGGGACAGGGCCGGCAAGGCATGTGGTTCTAGGGATCCAACCCCAGACTCGGTGCTCACATAAGTAGGTGCTTAGTCTGCTGAGCTATCTTGCTGGCCCTGTAAATACATTTTTAAGATTAGAAAATTTTCCTCCAAATGACACCGTTGGTGGAATCTAATCTATAAAACAGATAAAATTAGAATTATATTCATTGAGGAGTGATGAAGGGGTTTTAACTTCTTAGGCTGTGTTGGCACGGTATTGTGAGGTGAGCCCAAGTACCCCCTTAAAGTTCCACAGGGAACAAATTGAAATCACTCACTGTGATTCATCCATTTGACTTTCTGGACTACAACAAAATAAACCATAGCCAGAGAAGTGGCTTCTCACAATGTTCACCTCATCTTGACCCATAATTTTGAAAATTTTATAAGGCTAACATGTTTCATAAGTTTAGGGGTAGCTAAGCAAATTATTTTATACCTATAGAGAATAGACTAAGATGCTTCTGTTAAAATGGTGTAGATTTATATTTATGGCATTGTAGAATAGCCTTTCATACTGGAAAGTGACAAAGGAAAACAGATTGTATGATAGTGTGACCTCATTTTTATAAAATATTATAAACAATTATATATGCATGAAAGGATGTGCATTAAGGCGCCTTTTTCTGGGATTTAGGTTGATGTTTAGTGTATTTAATTCTGTAATTTTTGGATTTTTAAATTATTTATAAGCATATATTATTTTTACCCAAAAAATGTTTAAAAAATGGAAACTGCTGCTTTTCATTATATTAGCACAGTATCTACCTTGACCTCTTTAGAAATTACTAAACTTTTTTTTGAACCAAATATGGGCTGTCATTTTTTTTTCTTTCCTGGAACCAAAGATGCTATTGTTTGCAGTATCTAGTGGCTAACCTCTGTATGTTTCTCAAGACCTGGAAAACTAGGCTTTGGAGACCACATTTAGGCATGTCTGTGGCCAGGCACCAATGAAATGTGTGAGCCTGTATCTGTGTGCGGGGTGTGGAGGCTTAAGAGAGGGTATCTGGGATGCATCTGGGTTTCGGCATGCCCGACCACAGGACGGTGATCTGACTTTGCTCACCTGTCATCTGGTCGTAAGATTAAAAGTATCCATAACAACAAAAACCTTAACCCTCTGGCCTTGGCACCGCGGCAAGCACTCTTGGGGCAGTAGAGATGTGTAAGTCCTTCTTGTGCTTCCTTCTGCTAACAGGACCACAGTCCTGCAGGAATCTTTGAGGCCTGACTTTCATACCTGGTCCTGTGTTCACCCTAAACTGCTTGCTTTATTTTAAATCCCCTATACATGAGAGGTATTCAGCATTTTGGCTGTGAGTGGAAGTCAAAGGCTCATTGCTCTGGTTAGACTTGGTGGCCTGATTCGATTGTCCCTGAGCAGGGAAGCTTGTGATCCTGTGCTCCCGTAATTCATAAGATCCTGTTCCCACCAGTTCCCTTGTTTTCTTTATGCAGCTTTTTCCACAAAGCTCAGATCATGCATTCTCTGGGAGACCCCTTCCTGCTGCTAACTTGTCACCTTTGCCTTACACAGCCCCTTCTTTTCAGAATAGTAGATACCCACAATCAGGTGAAGCCAGTTTCCTGCAGAGACACGATCTTTCATCCCGCCTTCTACCCCCTTCAGGATTTTTCCAGACTTGCAGATCATAAGCCCTGGTATGACAGTTTGACACAAATAATCGTATAGCATTACCTTACGTACTTTCTGGAGCTTCTACTCTTATTTGGATGTTCACCAATAGCTTCCATGAAGAGTAAGCACAGAAAAGACGACTTGTGCCATGTGTGGACCCACCACGGAGTGGCACCATGTGAACTTCCCTAGCTTTGTCATTTAACAGATGAACAAGCAATGGTTTGGAGATTAGCAAGGAGCTTGAACTTCATTCCCTGTGACTCCAGCAAGGAGAAGATACTCTGCTGACCCTGCCAGGAGAGTAGCGGGCCTCCACTGCCCATTCTAAGCCCAAGTCCTTGGAAAACCTTCCTCACAGCTGTGTGTCACAACTGTATTCCATTATTACTCCCTCACATGAATCTCTCTGGTTATCAATCAGGTGGTGAATTCCTTACAGATATCTCATCTATCATTCAAATAATTCATAATTAATTTTTTCCCAAGAATTTAAGTATCATTTCTCCTCAAAACCTGAGGCTCCTCTAGAGCACAGGCTGTGGCTTCTTCATCATCATATTTCCCATCAGCCCTCAACATGGTCCTCAAGGTATGTTTGTCAGTTTCACTTAATCTTCTGGATACGAAGTGAAATATATCCAATGTGGATTAATCCTTAAAGGCTCTTATTTTTCTTATTATACAGAATATTTATCTTATGATAAAGTCAAGCTACAAAAAATACTTCTGGAAATTTTTAAGTGTGTTTTTTTACGTGAAAGATAGTCCCAGCTGTATTCATTAGAGCATATTAAAATGGTATGTTATGGTTATAATTACTTCATAAACTTCCTAGCTTTATACAAATTGAGTTTTTATTTTTAACCACTTTAGTAATATTTTGTTGTTATAGCAGTTAGTATTATTTAGAATATATAATATTACTTTGTATTTAGAATGAGTTTAGTATTTGATTTCTTATTGTGTATTGCAATACTAATCATTACAAGTTAATTTATGATTATTACCAAAACCAGTAACGGTGATATCTGGGTGTCTTGTTTTGATTCTGTACTTTGCTGATTATGGCTTATTAGAACCCAAACAAGATCTTATTTTTCATAGAATGACGGGGCAAAGGGCAAGATTCTGCCATCGGCGGAGCATGGTCATAGAACTTCCCATCACAAATGGAAGCCCAGCCCAGGACTGGCTCCCAGTGGAGGTCTGGGACTCATCAGAACCACAGAAAAGGGGTTACAGTTGATGTAGTGATAGAACAATAAAGAAGAATATTGTTTCCAAAGGCAAACAAGGATGAGAAAAAGTTGTAATACGATCACAAAACAGTGGAGATAAACTCAAAAGTCAGGTTAAATAGAAGACCTTCCATTCTGTGTATAACTATGCAGGATCAAATTCCTTTCACATCTTAGCACGGGGATCCAACGTTCTGCACTGACCCCCAGTCTGCAAGGCCAGGAAACAAGATTGAGATTCTTACCGGTCCAGTACTCCTATTTCAAACTTTGGAACAAGGTTTTGAAAGATCAGACCCCTATTGCTACATCTGAATGACATGAATGATAACATCGCACTGACAGTAGACTGTGGGGATTGAGTGAAATGATGTTTGTGGCAATGACTGATATATTTTAGGCTCTGGATAATTTGTTTGTGCCCCAAGTCTTTTATTGCCTAATAGAAACTAAATCAGTTTTTATCCAATTTATGTACTTTCTCGCATTGTGAAAAAAAAAAAAAAAAAAAAAGTACCTGAGCAAATAGTATTTTTAAGGTACAGCTTACTTTATTTTTTTCTACTTCAAATTTTATTTTATTAGTACAAGTTTGGAGTACATTCATTTTACAGTCATCTGGGCGAGTTGGTACTGTGCGTAATACTGATGATTTTCTTTTTAAATCTCCTTCCTCCCTCCTTGTGCCCTCCTCTTCTAGTTCCCCTTCCCCTTCCATCTAATCCTTTTTTCTTTTTTTTGAGGGGAATGGCTTAGCCTGCCCTGGGGGCAGGGCTGGAGCAGCATGTGGTGCCAGGATTGAACCCCAGTCCCCTGTACCTGACTAAGCTTGACTTAGTAGACACTTTAGACCACTCATGTATCTCACTGTCCCCTTTCTCATTCTTGTTGATATTGTTAATCTTAGATCATATTTATGGTCTATAATGTCCACAACCATATAGGCTTTGAGGACTTTGCCTGTGGCACACCTTCACCCTGCCTAGTTCCCTGCCCCTCCCCCCTCCCCTCGCTCTTGTTTCCCAGGACTCCCTCCCATGGGCAAGAGACCCAGCCCCTTGTCTCCTTTGATCCTTCCTTTGCTTTTCTTCCCATTCATCTGAGCTCATAAGCGAACAACCCAATTATGCATGAACTGTTTAACTTTCCCCTGATATTGGGCATTTAGGCAGCTTTCCCATGTGCTGGACAACTATTGTGATGGCTATCATCAATAAAAGGGGAATAATACCATAGCAAACGAGTGTTAAACACATCCTGGGTGTGTAATCCTCGGGCTGAGGTAGCATCTCTGGGCGAAAAACTCTTTTGGTTATCTGTCAGCAGTGCTTCCTGCTCATGTCATATGCAAACTCAAGCAAGATCTTTACTTGTACCTAGGATGAGGCTGCTGATTCCATTCACCCTAAATCTAGCCATTTGCTTTCATTTTGTGACATCAGCAATGGAACACAGCTGTGCATGCAGTTTTGCTGATCTCTATGATATTGTCAGAAATTGATTTTCATAAGCCCCAAATCCCCCAATATGAGCCGCTTTGCCACTCTCTCCTTCTTGCACCCATATTATCTAGGTATTCCTGCCTTGTTCTCCCACATGACCCACAGCTGGTCCACTGTCACCCCTCCATCACATGTGTGATCCTTTTGTGGAGTAAAAGCCTCAGAATATATGGCATTTAGGTAGATGTAAACACTTCACTACAAAATCTGTTTCCTTATTGGAGTTTAAAAATCCCTCAGAGAGTTTGCAAAGCACAAATGGTACCACATGCATATCTCTGACCAGGAGTTCAGGCTCACAAAAGAAAATGCTTTCCTTTGCGTCTGCAGAAAATGATACCTGGCATAGGACAAGCGAAATACACTTTGAATTCATGCCTACCTTCAACTTCCTATAGATTCCATTGAGCACTGTGACCAACAACTCCCCAAACTTTGGTATTCTGTGGCTCCTATTGTGCTTGACATTGCTCCACCAAAGAGCTCTGCCACTTCCTAGCATGACTCTGTTAACATAATCCATGCCCTGAGCCCTAGCCCTGTGGCTATTATGGCGAACACAGGGTAGAGTCACTGGTTCCGTAGCTTGTTTCATTATATATAAGTTACTCTGAAAAAATGGGTCCCTGCCTCAATTGTGACTACCTTACTCACCTGTCTTAATATTCCTGCCTGAAAATCCCAATTTTTGATAGGATTCTGTTGTGGCTTGTGTGCAGAGGTGCCCCAGAGCCTGCTGTGCTCATAGATGGGGCTTTCTCAATGGCAACTGGATCCAAAGTGTGTAAGGTTGGCACTGATTCCTGGTGCAACGCTAGAACTCAGGGCACTAGGATTATGGGTATGATGGCTACCCACCCTGACTAGTGTGGATACAAGGGGCAGAAAGATGCTATTAAGGTCTCTTGTTGCTTTGCTACATTTTTCCCACCAGAAACTGTTCTCCTCTGCCAAGCCACCCTGCCTTAGAGGCAGCCAGTTATAGGTTGAAAACTCTACAAACTGAGCTAAATAAACCTTTCCTTCCTTAACTTAACTTTGGGCACCAGGTACTTTGGCTCAACCATGAGAAAATTAAGACAGTATCCATGGGCTGATGGGATGATCTTTTAAACTATGGTCTGAGAGTTCTAGGCATTCACACTGATTGTCTGTTACCATACTCTCCCCATCCGAGTGCTAGTCATTTATGTGAATCTGCTTCCCCTACTCTGGGACACCATGATGAATCATTACAAAATAGGGTGGAAAAAGTATTGATCAATATAAGCCCATCATCTCTTCCAGGACACTTCAGATAAATTGCCCAGTTGATGGACTCTGAATTGGGCCGTGGCCTAGCCGCTACCTAGTTGTCAGTGTTGAACATCAGAAATTGCTCAAGGAAAAAGGATTGTACTTTGTTTCCTGTTATTTTCTGATTGTATGGGGGATAGAATTAGTCAGTGAATGGTCACCCTAGCATATGAGGCTGCAAGTCCCCAGGAACAGGGACAAGTGCATAGCCTTGGCTCATAAGCACAGTACAGTGAATTCTTCCTCTGCTCTTTACTCTGTTCACACCAGCCTCTCCTAGTTCCCTACCCTCACTTAGCCCTTGCTCTACCTACTGGAGTGATTTGTCACTACTGACATAACCTATCTGGATCTCATGTCTCATCCCCAAATTACAGATCTTGCTAGATTCCTACCCCAGGAACTATTTATGAAGACACACAAAGTCGACATCTATTGAAATGATGCAAACCGTAAAGGGTTCACTTCATGCTATGGCTAAAGTGCTTTTCCTTTTGGCCACCTCTCTGCCACGCAGCTCATATTCAAGCACTGACTCTGTTCTTTGGACAAAGAAAGCAGGCACATCAAAAAGATGACAGATGACAGACTATTTTGGTTTGCTCTTCTTAACATCTGTCCTATGTTTCATGATGAGTCATGCTTTACCCTCGATTTGCCCCCTAAACAATTCCCTTATTTTAATATGCAACAATCTTTGTGATACTTTTTTTTCTTGCTTGCTTTTTTAACTCACAAATTTGATAAAAGCCATTGGAAAACGTTTGCCACATGCCCCCGGGTCTCTGCTCCCCTCCCATCCTTGAATGCATACTGCTGTCTCTAAATATTTTGTAAACAGAGTCACCTACTTGATGTATTTCTAATGATTTATGTTTTCAAGTAAATCTAAAACCAATAAAAGTGGAGGCCAGAAGAATGTGAATCTGTTTAAATAGGAGTGATTACTTCTTAACAGTTTCCACTTACTCTTCACACCCAGTTATGCTTTTCAGTCATAATTAAAAAAAAAAAATCTTCCTTATTAAGGCAAAAAAAATAAGCCCTTCTAGTTTAGTCATGTTCACACCTCCCCTGCCCTGTCTTCCATCCCCTCCTTCATGCTGTGCTCCAGATAACAGGAAATGTTTAGCATCCACTTTCAAACCAAGGAGGAATATCTATATGGTTTCTTCATACATATTCTCCATAGAATATAAAATAGTGAGTCCAGAATGGGTAGAGAAGAGAAGGTCCAGCCTTGGGGAGGGCTGATTTATAACCACACTGAAATCTCACCTGTAGCCCTCCAAGGACCTGTAGTTGGTGTCTGACTCCTGTCCTCTGCACTTGTGTGATTCCTAAGTTCTGTGGAGGCTTCACCCTCCACATGTTGGTTACTGCGTGCCACAAGGCTGTCTTTGGCCACAGGGATGTGTTTGCCAAGCGTAAGGAATGAAGTTGACCTTTGATTCCCTGGGAACAGCCCTCAGCCACTATTAGGCTGCCTTTCTTGGGCGATTGGCTCTGCTTCATCCATCCCTGCAGAAATTGGTGTGAGGCACATTTGATACTGTCCGCACATGTCCTGTGTGCTTACTGCGATGTCCTATTCATTACCCATTCCTGCACTGGCTCCCCTCCCTTTGCCATCTCCCTTCTGCTATCCCTGGTTCCTGGAATAGCATACTAAATAAACCAGCTACCTGCAGATTGCAGGATCAGCTTTTGGGAAGCCCAACCTAGGACAGTCACTCTCTCAGAAAAGTCAAATGTTGGTCAATGTGTTCCACCTACATCCCACATCCAGGTGCTGCGGAGGTTCACCCTCTGCTGGCAGCCTGTTTCCTGAGGAAGGCATCGTCTCCTGAGCCACACCAAGATCTGCAGCTCTGCCTCCTGCTCCTGTTGCCTAGGTTTCACATTGCTGGTACCCAGACACATGAGCCCATGTGCTTTGGAATGACTGCATTGTCTTATCCAGAATTACCCTCAGGTGAAAGATTTTAAATAAGCTCATAAGCCAGCAGCAAAGATATCAAAAGGTTAGAATGCTTCTTTTAGTCATCCAAGAGTCATCGCGGGTGATTAGATGCCATCAAGGCTAATCCCAACAGACTTTGTGGGCTTTTGAAGAGATGTCTGCACTCTTTGTTCATTATGTTGTTCCAAACTTGTAATCCCATCCCTCAAGGGGTCCTTATCCAAATGAGCTTTTCCTCATCCATCTTTCTCTTCATCCCTGTTGAGAACATCCCTGTTTATCACTTGGAAGGGCTTAAAAAATGACCTAATGGCAATAACAAAAATAAATAACTTTTGAATGAATATGGTATGTCCTTTACCTACTTTTTATACACCTACTGTGTGAGTGCTCTATCACTTTGCCCCATAATTAGCACATAGAGTAAGTCCTATAAGGATCTTCTCATGTTATGTGTTGATAGCAGTAGGCTCTCCCTGCCTCCACCTCCTTTATCATGTCCTGTCCTTTTGCAGGTCCTGTCCTTCCCCTTGGGCAGGGTATCATTTCACTGCTTGAACTGTGCTCACTATACAATGTCTGTGACTAGCAGAACATTAGCAACTGAGATACAGGAGGGCTTTGTCTAAATTGGCTCATCCTCTGGGTCTCCTGTAGTATCTGTGAGAATGTGCTCAGGCTAGGCTGTTAGAGAAGCACATGGATAGATGACAGATGATTTGTGACATAAGTCTGAGTAGAGGCTGCCCTGAAGAAATCTAACTCATAGATTTGTAATCCAGGAAAAGACAAAGTAATTACTGACCTAACTTAAGTCTAATTTAACTTAAATTCTTGCATTACAAATGCATGGATAAAACATAAGTGCTTGTTATCTTAAGGCACTGAATTTTGGAGGTTTGTTATTATGCATTAATATTATAGTAGGTAATTAATATGGAGCCTCATTTGAGATGTGAAAAATATAAAACTCAGAGGAGACAGGCTGAACACCAACAATCACAGCAAAAATTACAGATAGGAACAGGTTCTGGCAAAACTGAAAGACAATTCTCCAAAGACATCTGTCTGTCTGTCTGTCTGTCTGTCTGTCTGTCTGTCTGTCTATTTACCATCTCCCTAAATTTTCATCATGCAGTTTAAGACAAGAATAGTAAATAATTGATTTAGGTTTCTTAATTATCCACAGCTGCTGGATATAATAAAAATCCAACCGAGGTCTTTTGAATTATGTCAAATTCAACTAAAAAAACCATAGTTTCATTTTTAAAATAAGAGATAACTATACTTTGTTTTTGAAAGTGGGTGCACTTTCATTTGTCCCTGTCTTTAAGGATAGGGGGTAATGTCACAGACAGGCTATTTTAAAAATATCTTCAGATTTTGTAATTGTATCTTATCTGTAGCACTTGTAGGTAAAATGATGTTGTTTTTTTCAGATAAATTCTATAAATAAAGTATGGCCATAATCTTAACAATTGCTGCTGAATATGTAGGGTTTCATTGTGTAATGTCTTCTAAGTAAGTTCCAAATTTTTCTTAAGATGTTTCAAAGACAAATTTATAGTTCAAAGTACATAATACCCACATTGTGGAAGTAGCCTGTATACTGATCAACAAATGAATGGGTGAAGAAAATGTGAAATAAATACGAACATGAATGCACACACAAACACACACACACACACACCCTTTACTGAGCAACAAACAAGAATAGATGTGAGTCATTTGCAGAAAATAGGTGCACCTGAAGATCATAATCCTAAGTGCAATAAATTAGATGCCAAAGGTTAAATATTATGTACTTTCTCTTACCTGAGAAATCCAAAATATAAGTGATTCAAAAAGCAAAGTAAAAAGAGAAAGAAAACAGGTGTGTGAGCATGAGGAGGGATCTGGGGACAAGGAGAGGAGAGCATGGAGGAAAAGGGGACAGAAAAGCAATGGGGATGCAGCACGTGCCTGTGCCAGTCCTCCATACGAAGACAGCATCCAACTACTGCAAACAAAGCCTCAGAAAAGTATGTAAAGGAGAATAAAATGTGCCCCGCAGAGCAGACTGCTTTGCAGCCCTGCCTCAGCCGCTGACCTGGCCAGGCCACCTCACTCTCCAGAGCTTCTGAGTTTCTGTTTGCCTTCTGATGAAGCAGTGAGCGCACATTTCCTGAACTTCCCTCCAAACAGCATGATTTCAAAAACCAATAAGTCTCGCTCCCTCTCCCTCCCTGAACAACATCCTGGTGCCCCCCACCCCGGGAAGGAGCCTCGCATTTGGATTCCCACCCACATGCTGGGGCGAGGTGTGTCCACCATAGCTCACTCGCAGACACAAAGCTTTTAGTTTTTCCTCGCTGTATGTGTTCTGGGGAGTCTGGTGCTCCGTGGCCCGGCAGCACCAATAGACAGCCCCCCTGCTTTGTTAGCTTTATCAAGGACCAGAATATCTTCTCGGCAGCACAGAATTATCACGTCTGTCAGCATATCACACAGCAGCTGCTTGTGAGTACATTTTGATTCATACTTATAATCTTATTTGAATTCATTTATTGGCTTACACATGGGGACTGGTTGGGGCCACTTAAGCTTCTCATGACAGCTATGGTTGAATCTAGGGTAGCAGAGGCAGCAGCTCTGCTAATCACAAGTACACCTTCTGGCAGGGCCTATGTCTCACTGTGTAAGTGCCTCTTCACAAACCATTGACTCTCCTTCAAAATATTATGATTCATGGTCTTCATTATTTATTGAACAGTATCTAATTTCCTCAGCCCAACACCCAAAGATCTCAACCACTACTATCTGTAGTTTTCTGTCTTTACCTCTCTCATTCTTGTACAAGCTTCATATAGGCACACACACACACACACACATTCAACAATATTTGATGACTTATGCGTTATTCCCCAATTATACTATTTCTACTGGCTTTGATATACACCTGCCTTCCTCTAAAAATTTCTGCCATTGGTCTAGGGGGATAGCTCCACAGTCTAAGCACCTGCCTGGCAAGTGCAAGGGCCTGGGTTTGATCCTTGGTAACCCATGCCATGCCAGCCTTGGCCTTGGACCCAAGGAGTCAGCCCCTGAAACAGAGCATGGTGGCACATGCCTGTACTCCCAATGCTGGGGAGGCTGAAATAGGAGGATCACTGCAAGTCCAAGCTGCATAGAAATACCCTGCATCAAATAAACATTTTTAAAAAAATTACTTCCCTCCCTACATTTTTTTCTATATGACTCACTCCTATTTGTCTTTCAATACCCTAATTAGGGATCTTAATTTTCAATACAAGTTTAGCTATCTTCTCCTCTTATAATGCTTATGCTTGGCCCTAGTAGAGTAATCCTCAAATGGGGGTAGTTTTTATTCCTATAGAGAAAACTGTCAATCTATTATTGGGTATAATTATTTACTGACATATTTATTTCTCCCACTAGAGCAGTGGTTACAAAATTATAGCTCACTTCAGCCAGTATCTAATGGCACAATCATAAACACTACCTGTTCTGTCATTGTGTATTATGCATGGCTACAAAACTGACTACTTCAAACAGATGCCATATGTGGTCCCTTGTCCCACAAAGTCTGCAATATTTTCTACAGGGCTGTGAAGAAGGCTTGTTGACACAATAGAATATAAACTCCCGAGGACAAGGCCACTTTTTATTTGTCTTCACTCAAGTATATGCCATACTGTCTAGCAAAAAGTAGGTATAGTCTGACCATTTATAAAGTGGAACTGAATGCATAGCAATAGGATTTGCTTGTGTTACATCTGGTTTTTCATACCTAGTGTAGTGGTTGATCCACTGTGTCAACTTGCTTCCTTCCTGGTGTGGACAGAGGGCTACCCTAAGATGCAAGGGGCCTGCCCCAGAATAACAGCACAAAGAGACCATACACAGAGGCTGAGGAAGGGGTTCAACTTCCACTTCCTCAGAGGAGCTTCAGTCTTCCCTTTGGGCTCGTACTTCATTGCCTGGCTTGCAGCGCAGACTCCTCACCCTCCAGCCTGGATCCTTCAGCATCCATCTCAGACTCTTTAGCATCCTTTGCAGATTTTTCAGTCTTCCATCACAGACCAATTGGCTGATCAATAGAGACTTGCACAGGACTCTGCAGTGAGCTTCAGACCCTGGGGCTGAATTCTTCAGTCTGGGTACACAGACACCCTGCGCACATTTCCTCATCTGACTCTGCGGCTGACTGCTATAAGCCAATCTTATAATTCCTTATACATTGTATATCTTAAGATAATATCTGTTCCTTATATTATATTTATTCCTCTAAGTAAAACCCTAACTAATACACCTAGTGACAAGCAAGGAACATTGCCTAAGGTTACAGGGAGAGCCTGGAGCCTCTCCACAAATCACAAAACCAAACTGTTCCACTGGGATGGTTGTCCTGCCACTGGCTCCATTACTTCAATGTTCCAAGTCAAGCAACAGCCATAGTTCTCCTTCCGTGTGTACAGCAAACTGGCACTGCCAGTATGCTCCATTCCATATCCTGGTGGAGATATAAGTCAGTCTTTCCTGCTCACATCTTGGAAGTGTCTTCGTCTTGCTGTATAATCCAGAAACCATGCAACACAAATTACTTGTGAGGCTCCTTGGCATCTCGGCATCCTGGCTGGTGAGAAGACAATGGAACCTGGTACGAAGACGGAGAAAACCAAAAGAAAATAATTCAACTATAGGAGATGATTTCTGCCAGGGGAGCTGGGTATTTCAGTGCATGGAAACCAAGAAAACACAGTAAATTTCTGTTTTAATCACAAAAGGTTCTCAGACAAAAGAAGGCTATTTCAGCCAAGAGGAAGAAAAGAAACAAGAATTTAGGTTGTTGTGAGGCTGTGCACAACAATGTATAAATGGCAGCTTCTGGACAGTAATAGACAACCAAACAGTCCAGTGACAAATGCTAATTTTATCCCCATTCCCCAGGTGAGGAAACCGAGACTCATAATTTCTGTGTATTTCACAGAGAGCAAGAGGCTGTGCTGTCTTTTGGAGCCTAGGTTGCTATGTTTCCATCACCCCATGCAATTGCCAAAGTGAGACAGACACAGTGTTCTGGGAAGCAGAAGGCAGCCAGTTAGGAGGATGAGAGCCGTATGGTTCAGGCCATCCCGACATTCACTGAAAATCTCCCAGTATGAGTCTGGCAAGTTTGGACAGGATTCAGCTCGACTTTGGGCAGCTTTTGAGACTCACTGGGAATATTATAATAAAGTACAGAATACTTGTCAGGCCAGGTAGCTGAGCACGCAGTAGCAGATGCAGCTCAGTAGACACAGGGTGCCCAGGACCAAAGCCAGACAGAAGACAGCGGAGTCTTAAGATACCCAGGAAATGCGAGACCTGGAACAAAGCAGTTGATATTCACTCTCTAATAAGGAGTTGCCTGGCGGTTCAAGGGACTGGTTCTGAAAGTCACAGATCTTAATAAGTCACAGCCAGGAGGAGGCAAAGGGCTGAGAGGTATCACTTTATCTATGACATGTGCACACGTGATTGTATTGTTACAAGCAAGCCTGCAACCACACTCTCTCCAGAAGCCAGCTCTCACCATCATCATCTTTCACGATACTGAAGATTGACTTGCAAAGAGATCAATTGGTTCACAATGCAAATCTGGAGCTTCAGGCCAAGTAAATACAGGTTCACACTACAGCCCTGTGCATCGGAAAGAACCTCGCCTCTTTGAAGTGGTGTTAAGATGACTGCCTTCTGTAGTTGCCAGAAGATTAGCAGGCATATAAGACAAAGGCCAGGTCCATGATGAGCAAGTGCTCCATAAATAATGCATGTTGTTATTGTTAGTTACCTCCTGCTGTGATTTCCCATGGTCGCGAAAGCCACCTACCTAACATGATTTATTTCCCGTATGGTCTGTAGGAATGTGCTTTTGCTCTAGCCCCCTTGCGACCTCCAGCATTGCCCCTCTGCTGGGCTGGATGTCAATTCAGCGTATCTAACTCTAACGCACAGACACGTTGCTACTCAATGAACTGTTGTTTCAGCTTTTAATTTTGTGGTCTCACAATAACTGCTTTCTGCTCTTATCCATTTCTTCCTCTCATTTTATGTGCTACTCTGGGCCATCTCATCCTGGTGGCTGACTGACTTCCATCAAACTAAACACTTTGAGCAGTCACACCTCATTGGGCCTGGGTGCTCCTTAAATTCCTGAGTTTCCAGGCCATTGGTTGGTACTGCTTCTTCTGCTGTGTTATATTGATGGTATTATTATCATACCTTCTTTGCAGCCACAACTCGTCAATGTTGTCCCATGTTTATCTGCACTCTGTGAGCAATAAGAGTGGGCTCCGTCCCAAATACCAGCCCATCACACTCAGGTTGTACACAGAAAGCAGTGGTCACATTGGTAGGTGTCAGCTCTTCTGCACAAATGTGGGATGGGGCACAGACTTATGCTTTACCTTGGCTTTGTTTCTTATCCCTAATTACTCTTACAGAGTCCAAGAAAGTGTCATTCGCCTAAGCTGGAACATACCCCATATCCCATGACTTCTGTATCAGCCCTAGTTTATAGGATTCACCTCTCCCTACCTGTTTACCTGGAAACCACTTCAATATGGAGACAGTTTGGTCTTTCTGCATTTCTAGAAAACCATTGGCTCTACTCCCATTTGTCCCTACATGATGCTAAAGGGCTTTATGAGTCAAGTGCACGGACCTCCCAGGAACCTCGATTATTTTTAATTTTTCGGTTTACCCCTGTGAGTACAAGCACACTCTTGTCTTAGCCTTTTTGATGGGTAAAACAGAAGACATAAGTACAGCCCACAAACCTCCCTCTGACCTAGACAACTTGTCACTATGAAAACGCAAGGAGGTCCAATAATTAATTCAAATTTTACCCCCATAATCCAATGGGGCCAGCTATGCCCCACATTGCCCTTCCCTAATCTGACATTGACTCTGTTCTCCACCAGAGCAGCCTCCTCCACCTGATCTCCATAGCCAAACATCCACATTCTTGCCTCCCAATTAAACACTTTATCCCATCAAGAGAAGTCAAAATAACCCAACCCAGACAAGGTGACAAAAACAGCATTATCATCAGGATGAATTTAAGCCATTTTCTGGGCCTTCTTTGGCTCACTCCTGATAATTATTTTAGCGTCTACATGTTGTCTTCTTAAGTTTTTCTTCCTGGGTTTATGTTCTCCTGCTGGCCCATCCTCATTATAGGAAAGAAGAAAGGGGAGCTAAGCCTGGGTAAATCTGCATCACTGAAAAATAAACAGAATTAGCTTCTCAGGAAGGAAGCAAACAACCAGTTATGCAGAGTGACCTGTGCAACTTTGACCAGAGCCTAATACTGTACTATGCAAACTAACAGTTTCCAAACCCACACATTCCAACATCAAGGGACCTGGAGACAACACCCATGGCCTTGAAACACCCAGACACTATCCTGACCTTGCAAATGAATGAGTTGAAGTGTATCTGGGGAAGAACTTACAGTGTCAGAAGTGGTGTAAAGCCTGCGGGGAATTCTTTGGGATTACAAAGAACTGGTTTTATGTGAGCAAAAATGGTAGACAGTCTTGTTACAGAGCAACATGCAGCCCAAACTATGTCAGACTCAGGAGATATACCCACACTCCTGACTCAAAATTTCTGATCTTTCAGGAGTAGTTGTTATCCACGATGAAAACAGTTTTCAGACTAAGTAGTCTCTGGGTTAGAGGAAAATATAGTATTGCAAATGTGTTGATCCCAATTAATCCCATCAATTCTCATTTTCATATTTGAAATTGATAGGGAAACAAAAGCAAGGACTCTGATTAGAGCCTAACAATACTTTTTACTGTACTACTATAGAATAAATCTTTTCAGATATAATTTTGAATCAACTTGGAAGAGGTACAGGACTTTAATTCCTGACCGCCTATCTTGGTACCTGCCTGGCCCACTCCAGGCCTGGGGTCCATATGGGATTTAGTGATTAAGGTGCAGTTAACTTGATTGGCCTTGAGCTTCACTTTTGTAATTTTTTGGGCACGCCTCTAGATGTATCAGGAAGCTGTGATCTTGGGGTTTCTTTCGA
Organism: Myocastor coypus; assembly: GCA_004027025.1. Lineage (NCBI taxonomy): Eukaryota > Metazoa > Chordata > Mammalia > Rodentia > Myocastoridae > Myocastor > Myocastor coypus. Next base: position 140,663 of record PVJA010000774.1, read on the forward strand.
TAATATTTCCTTCTTCTGCTTTGTCCACCAGTAACTAAACATCTTTGTTTCAGTGCTACCTTCCACCATGATGCTTCTGCCTTGGTGCCAACTGACCTTGAACTGAACCCTCTCAACATATGAGCCAAGTTCAACCTCGTCTCTTTTAAGTCATGAGTGACAAGTATTGTGTTTAGGAATAGAAAGGGTAACTAACAGGAGAAAAAAAATCAAGCTATAGAGGAAGCTCTGGGCCTAAGTTTCCAGTGAATGGCATGGGACTTTCATCATACTCCACCCCTACACAGGGCAGCACAAAGGGTAGGTGTGGATGCCAGAAAGTAGGTTTGCAGTTCTGCCATGAAGGAGCTGCAGATGGAGGGTAAGCAGGAAGAGGGGGATGATTCCAAAGGTAGGAAGGCTACTATATGGAAAATGGTTAAGAACTCCAGCTACTGGCATAGCCAGGGGGCACTGGTAATTCCGTCTTTGGAAAAGCCTTTCCTATCTTTCCTGAGGCTACCATCCTCACAAACCACTCTCCTGCCTCAAGGCATTATATAGTATTCATGGTGTTAATTCTAGTTATTTCTCAAGGTCCTCAGAAATTCTTATCAGTCTTGAGTATTCAATATGAAAAATAATTATCATTACTTTAGTCACTGCTATTTGCTGCACAAAAGACAGGCATTATGAGAAATATCTCAGCTAAAGAATTTTGTTAGAACCAAACAGTATGATGATCCTATTTAACAGACTGGGGAATCATGCTAAAGATAATAATAAACTTATCACTGCTTATGAAGTGATAAATGATGGTTACACCCCAAATCGGTCTGATCTCTAGTTTTGGAGACTAGAGTTTTCTCACAAATTCCTAACAAATTGTTATGGGGGTAAATGTTTGTATACTCTGCTGACATAATTCATGATTAAGACAGAACACTTAAGAAAAACCTCATATTTGACATCTGTATGTGTGAATGCCAATTACAATAACAGGGACACTTGGATTCTATGGAACTTAGTTTGGGATATTTTGCCAGTAGAAACACTGCCTCCCTGAAGTTGGGCTACCAGCAATAGCGGGTTAGGCAGGGTCTGAGTTTATTCTGAATATTCAGCAATGGAATGAATGTGGTGATGGTGAGAAGAATTACCATGTATCCCAGCTCTCCACTAGTGGCACTTGATAAATAGCACCATTCATAGTTTTCACAATTATTACATGTAAAAAGTATTGTCATTTTTCAGATACATCTTAGAGGTTGGCTCAAAGACTTAGATAGCCAGCTGAACCACAGAGTTAATAAGTAAAAGAGCTTATGTGCTGGCCACCCTGTTTTCATTCCTTGAGGCTCTCTCCTGCCCAGTGTCCCCCTGTCTTCCTGTGGGAATTTCTAACTGGAGTCAGGTATCTGGATAGACGAGACTGCTTCAGAATGAGATGATACAGAGTTCTCACTCAGAGGCTGCCTGCATCCTGCTTTCTGGGAGTCACAGGAGCAGAAAATGGGGGCAGTCATAGAGCTACCAAAGGTCAGACAAGAGTCAGTAAATTTCCCCATGCATTCATATAGTTATAATTGCATCAAGCTTCTTTCATAAGCAATCAACTATCCCAAGCAAGAAATGTTGTATGAAAGTAGATACCCATGTGTTAGACATAAGGAAATCATTTCAAGTATTCTTTGACTCTTAAGGTGATTCTTTGTACAAAAGTTGATGATGTAATTGTGAAATGTAATTACAAAACTCTCAGAGAATGTGTAAAGTGTGTCGCTAGTGGCATAGCTTCTAGTTCCCACTCTTGGTCTCTTTCTCTACTCTTCTCTTTATGACTTGTCTTCCACAGAACACTTACAGTTGTCTCTTTGTATCCATGTGATACTGATTCTCAAAACTTTCTGAAAATACCTAAAGCCATGGATGCTCAAGCTTCTTATCTATATAGGTGTAATAGTTTCACATAACTCGTATATCTCCACCTTTACATTTGCAATAATCTCTAGATTACAGTTGATACCCAGTACTATGTAAATCCTATGTGAATAGGCATTATAGTTTATTGTTCAGGGAATAATGCAAGAAAAATTGTCTGTACATGTTCACTACTGCAGCAATGTTGTTTTGTAAATATTTTTGATCCTAAGTTAAATCCACAGAATGAGACACTCATGCCTGTGGAGAGCCAATGGCACTTACATTTTATTATGGTTCTGAAATCATTTCTGTAGACTTCAGTGTGGTTGGATCTCAACACCTGCAATAAGCTCTATGTCACTCTACAAACATTTATGAGTATTCGTAGGAGACTGGCCAAGATTGGAGCACTAAGAAGGAATATTCATCTGGGTCTAACCTGGAAAAGAAAAATTGTTCCTATCATTTGCAGAATGGAAATTGGCCACAGACAGGCTACGGGAGAGCTGAGAAGCCAGCAGGAGTAGCAGTGCAGCAGGGAAGCGGCAACAGCAGGAAATCATAGTCATTGCAACCTGAAGGGACAATGATGCTGACACAGAGGCCAGGGTCTGTGGGTGGCAGCCACTTGCTGGAAGCTGCAGCTTCTGCATGAATTCCACTAGAGGCCCAGAAGGAACAGGACACATATCTTGAAGACTTCCTTCTTCCCACCCCCAGCTTCTCCCAGGGTTTCTCATTGGCTGAGCCCAGCTGAATGCCAAGTATCTCAGAATCCAGAAACCTAAGTCTGTTTTTGTTGTCCATTTTTTGAAACTCCTCTTCTCTATTCCCAGCTGTTCTTTTCCTTGAAAACTAGAGGTTTCTCACACTAAAATGTTTCACTTCAACAATTCCCCCTTGGATAAAAAGGCAAACTATTTTGTTCACGCTTAAGAGTTCTTCTCAGTCAGGGGTTGAAGGCTTGTCATGGACATCCTAGAGAGGGACAGGTTTCTCAATCTGGCCGTTGTGCAGGCCAAAGAATTAGGAATGAGGTTCAGCCTGCAGCAATGGCAGCACCTACTGCACTGCTTTAAGCCTCAGTAAGCTCACATTACAGCTCGGGGTCTATTATGTTCTACTCCTTTTCTCCTAATAGTAATACTGATAGATATCAGGGGTAAAAAACTTTCCTGTGTCAGTTTCACAAGTTGCTATGAGAAAATTGAAGCTCTTGGCCATCCAGTTAATTCCCAAGAGCTGGTAAGGGACTGGAACAGGCTGTATTTGAATTCATTCCTGCTGCCTCCAGCACGAAGCCACTAGACTCTGCTACTTCATGGTCTCTATTATTTGAATCACACACGTAAAATGCTTGCATTTGTATAACATGAAGCTAATTCACCCTGACCTTGCCTACTTTCACTAAGTGGCTGGGATTTTCCAAGTAGGCACTATGAGGGAGAATGTTTTGAAAACTCTGAAGATGCTCTCCTTTTAGGTGGTGCAGTATTATTTCCACTTCTGCCTTTAAGCAGGCTCTGCCTGATTCTTAAGTCTCTCCATGTGGAGCTGAACTACTATTTTGGGCTTGCCAAGCTGTTTTCGTTTTTCACCAGAATGCGTGCTCCATTTGGGCAATGGTAGCAGATGTGACGAGGGGAACAAAACTCCTACCAGCCACGCTCTAACCCAAACATCCCAGGAGCCGTTTCCAGCTCTCATCTCCTCGCTTCTGCTCCCAGACGGGGAAATGCGAGAGCACGAAGCTCTGCCCCACTGTCTTCTGCGGGCCTTGATCATTTCTTATATGCATTTCTGATCACCACTTCTGCTTTCCTCAGCGCTGAGCTCTGATGTGTGTGTTATCCATGTTACATTAATAGAGGTCTGCAGGGAAAGAGACGTGAGGAAGGTTAAGAAATAATTGTACGAGAATGTTTTCACATTATGTTAATGCCTGTTAGTGTATTATCTCTGATTTAATCGCCAAACTTACACTGCAATTCCAAAAATGTGTAGTGAAAGAAGAGTTTTTAAGTGTAAACAGCAAAGAAATGGACAGCAGAGAGCTGAAAGAGGCACAAGCTTTCTGCTTAACCCTTTTGCAACACCCTGCCAAGAACACAGTATAAATAAAACAACAAATAAATAGTGATTTGGACTATGTAGGCCTTGACCAAAAAATAAATTCATAATTTACAAAAAGCAAGAGATCTTCATCTATGCATAAGCACAAATCCAGTACTCAGATTAAATGTCTACATTTAGACCCACGTCAAAATGATTTTAGAATTCTACATGCTTGTCATTATGTGGGCAACATATTGAGACATTAGATAAATTGCTCCACTTTCCTCTAAAATGTTGATGTCTTGCTCAAGACCTGGATTTTGGCTTCCAATGACTTGTGCAATGTTTCTGCTTGGCTGCCTGGCCATCCCGCCAAGCCCAAACCAGACCTCTCACATTTCTTTCAGTGCTAATTTTCCCATTTGTGTCACTGGCAGTAGTGTGTTCTCAGGCTCTAACACTAGGAACGCTGGCGTCTTCTTTGCCCTGTAAGTTTCCTGCTGCTCACCCCCTTTACGGGCTAAAATTCTTTTCATCCTTCTTTACAAAGTAAAGGTGACAACAAAAGCATCCATTTTACACTGACTTCCAAAAGGACAGGTGCTGTTCATGGTGCGGTGCTGTTCGCTTCTCATCTGGAATTCCCAAAGCATCTTTGCAGAATTGATAACAGTACCTGATTGTCTCCTGGTCTCTCCTCGAGTCTTCCATTACTAAGTCCTAGTTCAAATGGCTTTTCCTGCAGAAAGCTCTCCAGGACTACCCCAGCCTGTTTTGTAGCCTTACCCCTCTGTAACCTCTCATGGCACATTTTAACTACCTCTGATATGTGACATTAATAAAACACCGCCTTGAGCAGCTTTCACCCCCAATCTGAAGAAACGTGCTCTCCTGCAGAGTCTATGCTTCCCGTGATAATGGGCCAGAATCGGTGCCCTTATTACCAGTTTAGTTTGGTACATTGCTTATGTGTTTGTACTCAGGTGATTTTTACTCACAGCTTCAATGACAAGCCCAGCTTGTGTGATACAGCAACTTAAATGCAAAAACGTATAAGGTAGGTTCAGGAAAGGTAAGTATTTTGATAATTCTTTGGTCAAAAACCTGAGAAGCGTGATCTAGGATGACACTGGATGCTGGAGAAAAAAAAAAAAAAAAAAAAAAAGAAGAAGAATTTGTTTACTAAGAGAGCCTCTAGTCTAGACTTTGAAACACTCTGTCCCATCTTCATCCCTGGCTGCTGCTGCATCAACAGATGCAAAGAACTTCAAGAAGCCCCAGCCACCCACTGCCCACCCTTCCCTCCCTGCCTATTCCTTCCCTTTCCAGTAGGGGGAGCGGAGGAAAAGTAAGCGACACACAAGTTATCCAAGGGTGGTGGTGGTGTTTCTCTTTGAGACAAGGTCTTTCTATGTAATTCAGGCTGGCCTTGAGCTCACTTTGGAGCCCAGCAGGCTGGTCTAGAACACCCAATGATACTCCTGTCTCAGCCTCCCCAGTGCTGGGATTGCAGGAGTGAGCCACCATGTCCAGCTCCCAGGGACTTTCTGTACACACACAGGAGAGATGCTCAGACGTCAGGGTAGGAAAGACCTGAGAAACTGGAGTCACGGCCCTCCAAGCTAGAGTTGCAGGAGCTGCGGTTCAGCTAGAAGGAGCCTGCAAGCCAGGCCACACCCGCCTAATGAGAGAGAGACCATTTCTGAGCCTAAACTCTGCGGCACTATCCTCAGCAGCCCGTTGTTTCTCCTATGAGTGATTGAAAACCAGCACCTTCTGCAGGGAGAGTTGTCCTCTCATCCATTTCAAATCTGTTGCCATTTAATTTCATGAGGCAAGATAAATAGGAACACCCACTCAGCCTTCTGGGAGCCCTTCATTACTCCGTGTACCTCCACCTGGTCTCTCGCCACCTACATGACTCCGTGATATAGAGCTCTAATCATCCCCATTCGCACCGCCACTGAAATCCCCTCCTGGCCTCCTGGCCTCTTGGCCCCTCTCGCCCCTCTGCAATGCGTCTAATCAGCTCCACTGCCCTTCAGTGGCCTTTCACCCTTTCATTTATATCCTTGTTGAGATAAGACAGCTGGCTAGGGCTGCTGTATTCAAAATGAAGCTGTATCACTGATTTGCGGAAGGGCACGATAATATTTCCACATCTCCTTCTCCATCCCCATCACACAGTCGTGCGTCTTATCTGCAGCTCTGACCGCCACCGGGCATGGGGCAGATGTCTTCATTGAGCTGCCTGTAATGACATTGGCTGTTCTCCTTCTTTCTTTTCCTGTTTTTCCCCCTTACATTTTCTCTCTTTTTCACACAGACATTGAAGCTAATGTATTAGTGTGTGCATAGAGTTGAAATCGCTGCCGTCCAGTGAGTTTTGCCCAGCCCTCCCGTGCAGTGCAGATAATTGCCGGCCAAAGAAATTCCTTAAAGCAGCTCTAGCCCCTATAGCACTTGCTTCCCAATTTAAAGGTAAGTGCTTGATAGGAAAGGCCACTGTGCTATCCAAGAGGGTCCAGGTTTCTGGGGCTGCAAGCCAGCTGTCCAAGATCAGCAGACATTGATTTGAGGAGCAGTGGAGATGTGGACCTGCTTTTGTTTTGTTTGTTTGTTTCAAGGGTCTAATTACTGCCACCAAGGCAGGTCTGAATATTTGCAAATGAGCATGAATGGTGGTGGTAATGTTCTCTGATGTTTTAGGTGTTTTAGGAAAAAAAAAAAAACTCATTTGTGTTAGAAGCATGGGAATTGATCTGTGATTCACATATCTCTTATTAAATGTTTATCAGTTAATGTTCTACAGTGAAGCATAGCTAGTAGGAGATAGACGGACAAATATTTTAAGGGTTTATCTTACATGATTATAAAGATGAGCAAGTCCAGCCTGGTACACAAGAAACCTAAGGCAAGAGCTGAAGCTTCATCTGAGAGCAAATTCTCCCATTCACTCATTAGGGAAAACTGATTTGCTTGTAATATCTTTTAATTGATTGGATGAAAATATGGTACACATTATTGGGCATTATCTCTCTTATGCACAGTAAACTGAGTGTTTACCACACTGATAAAATATCTGCACGGTAACACTTGCCTTAGATATGGACAAAATAACTGGACATCACAGCCTAGTTAAGTGGACAGAAAAAAAAACTGACCAACCCTGAATCCACACTTGAAGCTCCATATAAGGCTCTCCTCTTCAAATGAATACCAGTACAATTAAGAATCTTTGGAATGCTTTAAGTGTTCATCCCAGCCCTGAGCTCACAAACACAACAGCCGCCCAGGCCCTGGACCACACTTAGTCTTACATGTTAGTCTCAGTCTCAGTGATTGTTCTGGGGCTACTTATGACTATCACAAACCTCTTCCTGACACCCTGAACTTTGGTTTGTATCTCAATGTGATCACAAACTTAGATTTTTTTCCTTTTTTTTTTCTTATTATTTAAATTTAACAATGGTTATATTACATATTTTCATCATCAGATCAGTTTAGATTAATAGATATAGGTATATAAAATTGATCAAACAATTAAACATTAACACCTTCATGAAACATTACTTTTTTTTTCTTTTCCCCTTTCTTTTTTTAACAGTTGACACATTGCATATTGTCCTCACAATAGTACTACAGAGCACAGTGTGTGGGCATGACCCACCTTCCTATTGATAGAAAGAAAGAAAGAAAGAAAGAAAATTCTTCTCTTTGGACTAAGAGGAAGCAGATGCATACACAGTCAAATGTTCTGCAATTGCAGTGAGCCACCAGTGCAGCTTGCAGTGTTGGAGGCTATTGATCCAAGCCTCCTACAGCTCATCTCATCAATCTAGCTCTGAGTTTCATGCATTGTAATTAAGCTTTTTTTTTTTTGCTGGGTGATCAAGGGCAAGTCAAAGCAAGACCTGTATAACAAAACATGCATTTTTTGTATCTCCCAAGGTCATATCCCCTCAGGATTAACTTTGGGACCATATACAGTACTTTGTAGAACTGTCGTTAGATGTTTTTTTTAATCTTTGATATATAGAAGTGCTTTGAAGGAAGACTGTCTTCCCACATGACTTGTAGAGCCCATATATCTTTATTTGAGGGTCCCCTTTATTTTATTCTTCATTCTTTTTCTAATAACACCAAACAAGCAAAGAAGATAGGTGTGCAAAAAATAAGGAAGATGGAAAGAGGGGAGGAGGGAGAGAAGGAAGGAAGGAAGGAAGGAAGGAAGGAAGAAAGAAAGAAAGAAAGAAAGAAAGAAAGAAAGAAAGAAGAAAAAAGAAAGCTTACGTATAGCAGACCACCTCAAAACTTAGCAACTTAAAACACTACTGGCCACGTACTCTGGCATGAGTCTGCATTGAGGCAGAGCTTAAAAGAACAGCTCGCCTCTTCTCCCCATGTGTCTTCTGCTGGGAAAGCATGACAAGAGCAGATGAGATGGTGCTGACTGTGACCTAGAGTTTAGCTGAAGCTGACAATGGGGTCCTCAGTTTGTTTTCTGAAAGCAGAAACAAATTTCCTCCAGAATTTGAGTGTTTAGGATTTTCTGTTATGTGATATGCTTACTTCAACCATGGTAGTAAGATTCCAAGAGAAAGTATATGGGGGTGGGGGGGCTGCCAGTCTCGTTAATCTGAGTCCATCAGTTAGAAGAGTGCTGCTTCAGCCTTACTCTACTGGTCACAGCAGCCACAATTCCCCTTTCAGCTGCCCTCTGAACATGAATAGGAGGAGGGAAGGCCTAGAGGAAGGCTCTCAGTGGGAAGAGGGTGCAGGAATTTCTGACCTTGGATCTTTTACCTCAATGTTCTAGTGAAAATAGAAAACTGACATGATGATCAGGGCATCTGAAAATTGAAAATCAGACAAAATCTATCAACCAACGACATTTGAGGGAGCAAACATCAAACAACAAAACGTAGGCATCCCTAAGGGACAGGATACATGGTTGGGAACCCTGCGGTTGCCAAGCTTATGGCCGATAGGAATGTTCAAGATTGCAGCACAGGGAAGGAAAACCACACAGAGGCAAGTCTTAGCCCATAGTTGAGGAGACAGAGCCTAGCGTCTGCAAAAACCTAAAGTGGCTGAAGAGAGAAAAAAAAAAATGGAGGGTAAAATAAGAGTTATATACAGTGTTCCAGGTATCTGTGCAAAGTTCTCATTACACAGGTAGTTGAGTACTAGTCTGCAGATGGGTACGAGGAGGCTGAATAAAGTGACTTGAATTCAGAAAACGTATCTGAAAATATTTGCAAGAATGGAGCCTAGAACTCTCCAAGGTGTAGGAATCACTATGGTTCTCAAAGTCAAAGTGAAAAACCCCATAATTTAAAGGACATCAGAAAACTGAGAAATATGTTATGTGGTCAAACGTATGTTTTATGTTTGACCATTTTTTAGAAATTCATTACAATAGAAGACACACTGCCACTCATCCTACTCAAAATCTCACCCGCACCTCATTTCAAACACATTCATCCCATGATTCTTGTCACCCTCTGAAGCAGCTCTAGAAGTCTTCCTTCAAGAGTGTCTTAGCCGGGCGTGGTGGCGCATGCCTGTAATCCCAGCACTCGGGAGGCTGAGGCAGGCGGATTGGTGCAAGTTCAAGACCAACTTGGGCTACAAAAGTGAGCTCAAGGTCAGCCTGAACTGCATAAAAAGACCCTGTCTCAAAAAAAAAAGACAAAAAAAAAAAAAAAAAAAA